>BJCO01468537.1:0-10440 GCA_018326465.1 Flaveria floridana | reverse complement strand
AGGGCCTGATTAGGAGCTACTTGGAGGGTGAAGACTGGCATCCTGTAAAGATTCAACCAGCTTTTATGTTTTGTGTAATAATAAAGGAGTAAATGTTATTAAGACAATGATTTGTAAATAAAGAAATTCTAGCACAAATCCGGGTTCGACTCTAAGTTGGTGCTTTAGTTTTATTTATATAATTAACATTTTCATATTTCCGCTGCTTTAATGAATAACACTTTATCAGTTTTGAACTAAAAATAAGGTTTTATGTAAAATGTCCAATTTGTGAGGTTTCCGGATTCGGGGCCTTACAACTGGGCATTCTTTTGCCAACTGTTACTTAGATTATTGAAAAAAAATAATATAACACAAATATATTCACGGTAATTCACCTATATATTTCTACTTGTACACAACACCTACGGATGATTGAAAACCATGATGTTATATGCTTATTTGGACCTCTGAAACCTTCACTGTTCTAATTATGTTGCGGCCTTCAGAATGTGACCAACCTGCACCACAGTTCGTGAGAGCTTGGTTGAATAATAAATCAAATTGTTAAACTTGTAGGCTAATGGATTGCTTGGTAATTTCTGAATGATTAAGTGTTGAACCAATGAGAGGTGAACCATTAAGTGCTAAACAATTAAAAGTTCTGAATTATTAAGAGCTAGTATATCGCTTAATTATTCAAAGGCAAATGTCTGATCAATTCAGATAAGAATGTCTGATCAATTCAGTATTAAACCCTCTTAACCATTTAGCATTAGTATAGATGTTTAACCATTCAAAGGCAAATGTCTGAACCACTCAGACATTTGCTCACGAAACAAACAGTCTTAATCATTAAGTGTTAAATCATTCAAACATCTGAACCATTAGGATGCTGATTCAAATACTGCCAAACAGTTGTAAGGCCCCGACCCCAGGCACCTCATAGTTGGTCATCCATAGCACTACACATACATAATATTATACATTTCTTAAAACATTGCAAAGGAATTACATTAACAAAAGCCCATTTATTTTATTAATAATTACTGTTGTTAAGCAATACATCGTTGTTCATTAGTTATAAAAGATTGGTTAAATTCATTACAAAACAACAATATCATCAAAACATGAATGGATGTCAGTCTTGCCCCGCCGAGTAGCTTCACCCTCATGCCATCCTCAGCAATATTTACCTGCCAACTGAAAATGTATAAAAGTCAGCATTGCTGAGTGAGTTCTAGTTTTAAAAGTATTAAAATACATTGTATAGATATATGAAAATATCATTTGTTGTAAAATACTTCCTTTATTTTGGTATGTGGTCACACATCATATGTACATCAAAGTAATACTTTCTTTCATTCATTACTGTACGCATTCGTTCTTTTCGTACTTTTATCATTATCTTTCACTTTCTTACGGACCAATGTGCAATACCCCGAACATTGTGCACGAATCTGATGCTAGGCCTGTGGTCTATAAATAGACCACGAACATTGTGCACGAAGCTGATGCTAGGCTTGTGGTCTATAAATAGACCACGAACATTGTGCAGTAAGCTGACCTAGTCACCTAGAGTATGATACAAGGGTCCCTATCAGTCTCAATGACTGACCCCACATGCATCCTTCAGGTTAGCTAAACCGCATACAGTTGAGCTAACGATAACATGGTCGTGTACCTCCTTTTCATTTGCTTGCAAGACTTTCAATCATTCTTTTATGTTCCACTTTTCGTTATCATTAATCTTTCACTTTTATTAATGATAATACTTTACGTATACGATCATCCCACGTAAAGTCACACAATAATAGTTAATATGGAACATAAGAACAGCTCATAATCATGCATAATAATAACAATTAAAACCCTAAAGTCAAACTAGGGTCAAACCCTAATCATCCTGTTTTTCTCTAAATTTTCAGAAAATTTCTAAGTGTTCTGGGCGCATGAGCACTATGCAGGCGCATGAGCCCTGCTTAGGTGCATTAGCACTATTTAGGCGCATGACCCTACACTTAACCCTTTTTCCTACTAAGTCGTGGGCGCATGAACTATTTAGGCGCATGAGTTTTACACTTAGGCGCTTGAAGATTGGACGCATGGGCACTATTGGGGCGCATCATCCTATTACTTTAACTTTCTAAGGCACATTTTCAGGCGCATAGGCCCTGTTTGGACGCATGACCTTACTTAAAATATTTTAAGGCATAAAGGTCAGGCGTATGGGCCCTGTTTGGGCACATGAGCAACACTTAGATCTTTCTAAGGCATTTTCAGGCGCATGAGCCTTATGTAGGTGCATGAACCTTCTATTTAACATGGTTCTTGAATGTTTTCAGTCGCAAACAATCATGTCATCATATTATAAGCTTATTAATACCTTTCTAACATGCACATCACATAAACAACCATAAATCATCACTATACATGCACCATTACATACGGTTACACACATAAAAGTTATAAAATCATTTTTAATACATTTTCAGCCCCGAAAACTTTTAAAACATGTAAAACATGGGGTCTAGAAACTCACATTTTTCAGCCTCCAAGCACAACTCCTTAAATTTAAGCACTCTTGATGTTTCTAACACCTAAACATCAATTACATGCACACCCAAACACATTTACACACATGAGAACATGTATAGCTCGGTTACGTGGTTAAAACTCCTAAAAATCGAACACTTACAAGAAAATCTTACATTTAAGCAGCTTATTCTTCTTCTTCTCTCTAGAAAACCGATAAACTTTGCTCTCTCTCTCTAAAATCGCAATAGCAGTTGATGTAGCAGAGGTTGTGGGCGGTCATACCCACTTTAAACAAAATAATATTATTATTTTGTCCTATTTATATTTTATACCCCTCCTCTTTGGCCTCTTTTTCTTTTTTTACAATTATCTTTCTTTTATTCTCTTTCTTATTTCTTTTCTTTTTAATTGATCAAAATTTTCGGGTGTTACAACAGCCCCAAAGTAAAGTTAGAAACCTAATAAAATGAATTATGGGTTGCCAATGACCACATCATGTGCACACTCAAAACCCAAGAAAAAGAAAAAAAACAAATAAGCTAGAGCTAGAAAGGAAAATAGCAACCAATATAAATTCACTTCTAGCTACTAGCATGCACCTATACGTATAGTTAGTGATTTAATTAATATGGCTTTATCAAGTCTTTATATGCATTCATTACAACCAAAACTGTAACATAACTCTCTAATATTGATTTAAGACATTCAATTAAGCGAACAAATATTAGGTGTTATTAAAGATTATTATAAGACGAGTACATATTATGATATATATAAAATAAAAGATTAATGACTACCGTAAGATTTTAAATAATTTTGGTCGCCGTATAAACCAATGGGTCATCACAAAGTAAATTACATTCCTAAATATAATTCCAAGTTATTCACAGTGTAGGATTTATTATAATTTGAGGACGACATCGACGTTGATCGTTTGTGCATTTTAAATAAGGTACGGATTCTCGGTTCCTTTTATCTTAGTTTAATCCTATTTTTCCATTATTTTGTATACAGATTTTTGATACTTTGGTTTCGTTAATATGATTCGTTTGGCCTTCGGGCATTTGTGCTTCGTTTAGAAACAAGTATTTGTTATTATTCAGTTATGCTCTGTTCTGACTCGCTTGACTTATTAACCTTATTTATCGAGACTTGTAGCATGCAATATATTTTTATAAAATTGTATTTATTATTGCATGTTTTCGCAAATAATAAGAAGAGTTTATTAATGCATTGTATGTTAGGTAGTTATTCTACCACTTGATTTAGTACTCTATTTCCGTCACTTAGCAACTCTTAGATCAGTCGTATTTTTTATGGTGTTTTCTTATTTATTTGTAGGTAATCAGGGTAACCCGAGAAATCAGTGAATAAAAAAATCAGAGATCAAGACTTTTCTATTGCTTATTGATGTAATGAATAATTTAAATTAGGTTCCTTTAAATTATTTGGGTTGTTTGAAGTTATGACTTTGTACCGTTAGCTTAATATTATGGATTGAGTTTTGATTTGATATATATAATATTGTCACATTAGCCTCTTCAGTTTACGGTGTTATAACAACACTGAATGATGTCATAAGCGATTAAAAAGCGATGAGTGAGAAAGAAATGAAACAAATAACTCAATGAGCATCCCATATGAAAGTAACCGAAAAGAAAATGATCTTGCTAGACTTACAGCGAAAAACTTTGTTTTGGGGGACATTAGACCGAGTCATAGAGATTTTACTTAAACCATATGATGATGTTCCCAATCTGATGCTGAAAAATATCCTAGAATGCAAATGGGAAATTGCCCGACTACATGGTTGGGAGTTTAATTAATAGATTTTTAGTTTAAGTATTTTTTAGTATTAATATTTTATTTTTATGTTGTTTTAATTTAGAGTAGTTTTATTTTTTAGGTTGTAACATTTTTAAATTTAATGAAGTTACTGTTTTTTTAAATAAAAAAAAATTGTAGCATGAGATGACATGAGTGCCAATGTTGTCAGAACCGGATTAGGTATCAAACCGGCCATCTAACCAGTTCGCTAGTCAAATTACTCGAAATGATCGAATCGGATTTAAGAACTGGATGATATAACTAATTTATTTAATTATATAAAAAAAACATGCTAGCACAAATACTATAGCTGAATTTAGATATAAAAAAATAAAATACAAAAGTGCGACTTTTTAAAATAAAAGATTTATTTATTACTAAGAAAAGTAGTATATATGGACATTAATAGTTGTCAGTTCTTGAAAAGGTGTATAAGTAGAATTGAGAATATATATGTGGGAAGTTGAAACTTGCAATAAGTATTATTGGAAAAATAAGTAATGAAGTTGTTATAGAGTAGCGAAAACATCTATTCAAAATTATTATTATTTTTTTTGAACGGCTTAAAATTATTTATTTTCTCTGGTCTCTAATGATTCTCTCAACTTCTTTCCCCCATCTTTTTGTTCAGATCTCTTGATGGGATCATCGTCCCTTGGTTGCAAATCTTTGAATAGAATCAATAGAAGATGAAGAAGAGAGAAAGTAAACCAAAGTATATTAGTTTACTTTGATTCACATCTTTGAACTTCAAACAACTGAGTTGCGAGCATGAAAGTTTACTCTAACGGGGTTGTGGCCGGAGGCAGTAAAAGTTTTAATTTGAGAACTGATCCAGCCATCAACCGGCTGGTTTTCGGTTCGACCGGTAAATCGCTTCAAACCGGCCGATTTTCTCAACGCAAAACGAAATAAGGGAGTTCGGACCGGCATACATACCGGATCCAGGTCGGATCGGCTGGTCCAATCGGAGCTTAAAAACATTGATGAGTGCCCCTCCAAAATTTATGGTGTGATGTGACGTTGTATTTGTTCAGATGATATGTTTTGGTTGGTTGATTTATGGTGTAATGGGCACTAACAGCATGAGTGTCCCTTCACCCGTAAAGTATTGATGTCGTACCAAATCATTACTCACGGAATAAAAATGATATTGGTATTGATACTTAGTTTGTTGAATTTTGGTATCGGATGTTGGTATCGGATGTTGGTATCGATACAAGGCAATATGCCAATATCAATATAAGTGAAAACCGAAAAAATACCAATCGAATTAATACTAAGTATTGACAAATAGCTTCTTTTACCATGTTAATACAATTTTTGGGGTATACATATTAGAATTGTTATGTGTTAATCTCTGTATAAATTTATCATTGTAGTCTTTGATTTTCAAAAGATAGGCTTGAGGTGATTAATGTATCAAATATGAAGATGGAAACCTGACTGTCTTTCGTAGTTGAATCAAGTTACTTCAACAAAAATACAAAAATTGAGTTGTTTGAAAACTATAAATCATATAATACATCAAGTAGCTCAAAATCCAAATCTCTGAATTAGATTATTAAGAAACCATATTTTACTAAATCCATTGTACTAGCCTAATCAATGAATTTTCGTTTTAATACAACTTAATTTTTAGAGGAAAAAAAAGAATAAAAACACTAAAGTGGCATCAAATTAGTAAAATATTAAAAAAAAGATACCAATACCGCAACACACGAGTTTGTGACAGTTTTGTTTTTTCATATAATGTTTCAAATGGTATCAGTGATGTTAAAGTTTTTTTTTCTTTACCTTTAGCATCAAACTCGCGTAACATTTTAACTTTAGTCTTTTTCATGGTTTTGCTACCTCACTCCCTACAACGCGGGACTTAGTATTAGTTGATTTCTAAAACTCGTGGGACTTAATACTAGTTGATTTCTAAAACTCATTGTCTTATGAACATAATTTTATATTGTGTCAGCAATCTATTTACGTATCTGTTGGTTATGATAAAACATGTATGTATATATTATTCAAACAGTCTTTTAAACATATTGGAGTTTGTTCACAATACGTGAATATAATTTTATAACAAGGTTCAAATATTTTTTAATATATAATTTCATTCATCACATATCACTAACTAGCATAACATTTCATGTGTTACACGAGTTGACAGAACTAAAATAAAAAATGTAAACAATTAAAAATTTAAGAATTAATATTAATAATCTTTTAATACATAAGAATGTGAAGGTAAAAAAGATATGTTAATAAATTATATGTGACATAAATGAGTCGGGTCAAATATAAAACGTTTTTATTTTACGGTATAAGTCTGAGTTACTCTACGTTTCAATGCAAAATTTGTTACGGAAATGCATCGGATGACTGTAATCTATGTGGTTTTTTATGTATGCTTTAACTTGGTCTATATTTTAAAATAATTTTATTTGGAAAAGAGGCAGGTCAAGTATAATTTTTACGTAATGGTATAATTCAAGTTCCTTTACGGTTCGGCATGAATTTAGTACGGAGACAAGTTAGGTCAATTATTAATATATACTTTATTACGTTGCATACGATACTGCCGTAACGCGCGACCGGTAAAAAACTAGTTAATGTTTACAAATCTCAACACTACTTCTTTGTGTACAACATTTGATGTTGTACTTGAAAGATTACCATTACTATCTAGTATAGCAACTATTAGACCGTCTCGTATTGCTACTCTTGATAATGCGACAAACAATTGACCATGCGTAAAACTCTTATCTTATCTTATCTTGAAGAACCTCGGAATTTGAGAGCTGACAAAAGACACCTTCGTATTTTAAGATTATGTGGATAAAGTATTGTTAAAAATGTTATGATGCAATGAGAAACAATGCATATAAGCACAACTTTAAAAATAATTACTTTTGACAAGGTATGATTTTGACCAACCTTGTGATCAACGACTCAAAAATTTTCTAAACAAAAATTTGAGAAGAAACCCAATCCAAAGTAACTTTAGACTATTGTGTAATAATCTTCAAATCATAAAACTTTGAAGATTATTTAATTATAACCATAAAACCAAGCAGGGGAAATTTTACATTTTCTATTGAAATTAGCTTTAGAAACAAAATAACCATCTATACAAAATAACATAAAATTTAAAATAATCAAAAAGTCTGAATTGAATTTGCAAAATAAACATTATATGATCTTAAAGCAAAAAACATAACCGTAATGACTATTCAGTGACACCAAAATCAACAAATCTTCATAGACGATTACTTGGTTTTCAATAAAAAAAGAAGTTGAATAAATCATCTACTACACAAAAGTGTATACTCACAACTGCTATTTTTGGTTGAGAATGTTTTTTTCTTGATGGCATTTTAATACTAACCATTAAGGTTTGATAATCTATTACATTTTTTGATTGAAGCTATAATATTTTCGAATAATTTAGCTTCAAGGCAATCAAATGAAAAACTATCACTTTCAATTGTGGAAATTGAATATTGACTTGTATACTTTTTCTTCAATGCCTGGAATTGACGCACGTTTTACATCATTTGCACCTTCTTCAATCATACTTGACATTTCATCTACTATACATAAAAAAAAAACACCTGTGTACAACAACAAAGATTCTAAGAATGACAAAGATTAACAGGATGATTGGGACTTTAAAAGATAGTTTTGGATGTGCTTTCAATGTTTGAAGTTGTACTAATATGAAAGTCATTATTTAGAACTGATTATTAATTTTTTTCAAAAATTAAATAAAAATAATTATTAATCACAAAAACGATCAATTAAAGTCTCAATAGTCCGATAATTAATTCGAAAAACTCTCCAAAATGAAAGATGTAAGGACATCAAAATTGGAAAACAAATTAAGGTAAAGTTATAGAATACTATCAATGGAGAAATGACATTGTCCTAGGCCAAACTTTTATATAAGAGGCTGTTTGGGACTGCCTTTTTAAAATAACTTTTGACTTTTGAAGGGGTGAAAAGACCAAAATGTTCCTTCAAAAATCAAAAGTTGTTTTAAAGAAGCAATTCCAAACAACCTCTAAGTTGAACTTCATATTTTTTTCTTGACTTTTCTGGTTTTGGTTTTTTTATTGATGAAGAGACTCCTTCGATATCTTCTCTTCTAGATTTCTCAGCTTTAGTTTCAACTTTTACTGTTTTCTTAAACCTGTCTTATTTCTAGCTTCAGAATAAAATACAAATAAAAATATCTAATGACATAATATAGATCAAATAAACTTACTAAATATACCTATGTAGTGAGAACTACAGTCTTAAAAACTAGAGTAAATTACATGGATGGTCCCTATGAGTTGGTTAAAATTTTGGATTTGGTCCTTAAAGTTTTAAAATTGCAAATATAGTCTCTAATGTTGTAGTTATATTTTATCAATGGTCCCTACTCTGTTAGTTCAGTTAATGATATTAAATTTATCAAAATAACCATTTTACTTGTAAGAAACATCAATGTAATTTTATTTTATAATATTTTTACTATAAATATGTTTATTATTTAATACACAAATAAAAAGTATTTTAAAAAAGTCTTCTTCTAAATGTGGATTATAAATTTTTTTAAACCAATATGCGGGTTTTTTTAAACTTTTATAAAAACGTCTTCTTTTATAAAGACGTTTAAAACTTAATTGTTCTTTAAAATTATTTAAAAACTAAGAATTGTTTAATAAAAGATGTTTTAAAAATGAATGGTTTTTTAAAAAAAAGAACTTTAAAAAACCAACCAGTTTAAAAAATCAAAAAGTTTTAGAATGGCGTATAAAAAACAAATGATTAAATTTTAAAAAACATATTTTTGAAAAAAAATATTTGTGTATTTAAAACGTATTTTATTAAATAATATTCTTATTAATAATGAAATTATAAAATAATATAAAAATAAAATATTTTGAAATATAAAAATTTTTCTTAGATAAAAATAATACTATAGTTTAAAAGGTAAATTAAATAGATGACTAATACGAGTAAATTGCTAATTTTTACAACATTTAAGATCACTAATGGTTAACTAAAAGGTATAGGGACCATATATTAAAGAGAAAAAAATGTTAGAGACTATATTCAAAAATTTTAAACTTTAAGGATCAAATTCAAAATTTTAATATAACCGTGGACCATCCATGTAATTTACTCTAAAAACTATTTAGGATCGAAGAACATTTGTAATGTCACTCCTAAATAACTTGAGCGCCAAGAATTCGATGCTAGCATCCAAAAAAGTTTGTCCATAAGCAAACCAATATTCAGCCACAATGAGAACATGTTCTTGATTCTCACTCACTAAAGCATAATAATAATAATAAAAAATAATGTACTACAAAGTTAACATATGAAATAAAAAACAAAAGGCATTAGGCACCCATTTATCATTTTTGTATTTATCACTATGATTTCATATAAAAAACAAAGAATATCCATATATCATGAATTAAATAATACTAGTAGGGTGACCCGTGCTAGGCACGGGATTGTAAAGTTTGAAAATGATAATTCTGATGATTTATACATTAGTATTAATCAACTTTAAAAAAATTCAAATGTGCAAATCTAATAAAAAAAGTATAATAAAAAGAAATGATGTTAAAAAATGAATCCTCAAACATAAGAAAAGAATAGCGAATATATAAATGGTAACTATATTAAAGTTATTGTGCTATATTATAAACTAGTTTTAGAAAACCCGTGTATTACACGGGTTGAATAAATAAAATATTAATATAATAAAACTTATGAAAAATAAAATGATATTTTAAAATATGATATGACTGAAATTACGTATAAGTAAGTACTATAAGTAATAAAACAGTGATATTAACATTTTATAACTTTGTTTTTAATTTTTTTTAAAAATAATATTTTGTTCTAAAACAAACCTTATAAAAATATCATTTTATAAAATATTTTATTATCATAACTCCTAAATTAAATTATTTTTGTTTTTTAAATAATTTACTTTTTAAGAATAGTAATTTTATAATATATCATATTTTTAACAAAGTTTGATATTTTAGAAAAAAATATTACTTATAAAAATTTATTTATTTTGAAATAACATTA
>BJCO01468534.1:0-10263 GCA_018326465.1 Flaveria floridana | reverse complement strand
TTAGTTAAACACATTCTTGAACCTTTAATGATTCAGAACTATGTCTAACAACTGTAAACCTATATAACATGTTCATATAAGCGTGTAACAATAAATAATATTAATAGATATAACATTAAACAACCAATAAACATTAAACAACCATTAAACATTCACAGAAGAGTTTTTCATTACATAGATTCAACATTACATATGTGTTACAAGATGAAAGTCTATTACATTGAAGCTCACTAGACTAGAACTAGGAACATGTGTACCAACAATCAATTAATTAAACAACGAGTAGTAATAATTCCCCAACCACTATTCATACAATCTAACCTGATAATTCCTTGTTCGATCATTGGATTCACATAGTATAGAGCCATCATTGGATCTCTCATGTACCTCACAACAATAAGACTAGATATTATGCTTATCACATGTCTATGCTCAAGATCCCATGCTACTCCAGAAGTGTCACACATTATAGCTGCAAAGAGGATTTTGAAGTATCTTAAAGAGGAATCTAAGTTGGGATTATGGTACCTTAAGAGTCCTGACTTCAATCTCTATGGATATGCAAATAGTGACTATGAAGGATGCAACATCAACAAGAAATCCACCTTAGGAGGATGTCAATTTCTAGGGGAAATATTGGTCTCATGACAATGCAAGAAACAAACTTACGTGTCCATATCAACTGCTAAAGCAGAGTACATTGTTGTTTCCAGTTACTGTGCTCGGGTGCTATGGACTCAAACTCAACTTAAAGTTTATGGGGTAACCTTCATGAATACTCCAATTTATATTGACCACAACAATGCCATCAAAATCATAAACATTCCAGTTTAGCATTCAAAGACAAACACATTGATATTAGGTATTATTTTATTAAATATTATGCAGAAAACAAAATCATTAAATTAATTAAAGTTCATACAAATAAACAATATGTAGATCTTTTCACAAAGGAATTTCATGAAACAAGGTTTAAATATATGTATTTGCTATTGGGATGATTGACTTTAAATAATTAAATGATTTACAAAATAAAATCTAAGAAAAATTATGAAAAATTGTTTTCTTAATAACAAAACTGGGTATCTGCTGATTATCGCAATTAGACAGATAAGAGGACTTTGGCTTATGTCTTTTAAAAGATCCGGTACGACCCACTTCTATATGTCGATAAGTAATGGCGTCGCAGTTATTGCCTAAAAAGATTGTTCCATCATCAAAAAATCATCGGATTACAGTTACGGTGGTAAAATTTTAAAATATTACTATTATATATTATCATGAGCTTTAAATTTGTACTTCTTCCTACCATTGCCATCATCTCCATTCATAAAAGAGAAAACACCTTCAAAAACATTCATCTCTTCAAACACCGTATCCAAACTCAAATTCTTTCCAAATGGCCGCTCTTAACCTAGAATTTCGACTGAATCATAACATAGCTGCTTTAATTGAACCCATTGATGATTCAGTCTATGACCCTGTTCTTAACTTCGTCTACAATCGCAACTATGCTTTTGTCATTTTGGTTGATCCTGTGATTTGTTTACCATACATCAAGCGATTCTTGAGTACATTTTCTATATAGGGAGAACATGGAACTAAAGTATTAACTATGGTGGTGCAAGGACTAAATATCAACAACTCTTCCGTGAAAATTCACGAACATCTCCAATTCAATGATGAAAAAGTGAATCTTCCTTTTTCAAAGAAGTGGTGAGTGCCACTTTTAAGGAGATAGGATATGAAGGACCACTCTTAATATCCCCCTTATCCAAATCAATGGTATATCATAACTGGAGAATCATCCTATCGTATATAGTGTAGTTGTATATTTTCATTCCCTAAGTTTCATATCTTTCTTTATTATTTATCTAATAAGTCGAGTGGATGGGATCAAGTTCTATTGGATTTAGGAGGGCTATCCATGGACTTGTAAAACAACAGATTCATAATTTATCAAATATTGTATTTCAAAATCTTTGCAAAAATATAACTATTGCTGAAATTTTTTTAGTTTTTGATGTACCCCAGATTCATTCAACTGATCCTAAATGAAGAACTGGGTAATAAACTTAAAATTGAAGGAGGTATACATGTCTTAGGAACTTTAAACAAAGCAATTTCTCAAAGTTCAAGTCAACTCCTACATCATTTTTAGGGAAGGTCACTCCCTTATTTGCACACACGCTTGAAGTCACTAAGCCTTAGGGTGACAACATGGCTACACCTTCCACTGCTGATCCCACACCCTTAGCTTGGAAGCCAAAAGTGTCCAAAAGAAACAACCCCTGCATCTTCTATTGAGAAGATGCAGTCCCCCGAATCACCTCCCCTAAAAAAGGAAAGGCTGAAAACTCGAATCCCAGCTAAGCCAAAGGTGTTAGCCACACCTAAAGAAAGCTCAAAGAAGAATATTTATCTTTCTTTTTTTGAGCAGACTGACACTGTCCCCTCTAGCCATTAATTAGAGTCCCAACACTCTATTGAGAAACCAATAAGGGATACGCTTACAATTGACACAACTTCTAAGGAAGAAGTCTTATTACGATTTGGCACACATCCCGGGTAATTAGACTCAGCTCCTCGTACTCCCATTCATATGTGTATTACCCAGGATGAGGATGTTCAAGCAACCATTCAACATGGCCCACTATCTTCCCCATCCCATACATTACAGATACTGGAGACTGTTATGTATGCTCAGACACCTGACTCATATCCTCAACATCAAGAGATTAACCCTAGGAATGAAATGGTAAATGTGGAAGAGGTTGTCACTACTACTGATCCATTAATTGATAAGCATGACAAAAACAACATAACTAGGAACTCAACTACAAAAACTCACCTTGTGAATGTATCTTTGGAGTCATCTCTTGAGTAGAGGAATCTAGGGCACCAAGAAACCATATCTAATGGTTAGGGTATAGAGGCCTGACCTAAGACCTTATTTAGTCTCAAGGATTCCATAATTATGGATGAGGGAAGTCTACAATAGATACAGGAATTGATGGCCCATAACCTTAAACTTGCATAAAGATTAAATTTCTTACAATGAGAGAATGCAAGGCTTCAAGGTTTTGCTAAACAAGCCGCAGTTCTCGAATTTCAGAACTGTCCACTAAATGCATCGGTAGATAGAGTTCTTGAGGTTGAGGCTTAACTCGGGACTCTTCAAGACCAAGCTACAAGAGTTATTTCCCTAGAACATTAACTCACAACTTTTCAGTGGTTAGCAACCAAGGGAAATGGACCTTGAACTTAAGGTCAATCCCTGCAAAAGACAATTAGGCTTCATCAATCCATCATCTTGAGCCTTCAAGTCTCATTAGCACCACCAGAACCTTTGAATGTGCTTTCCTTCACCTATTTAGCGTAATCTAGAATCTCAAATGATGCTACCCAAAAGGGGAATATGAACCCAAAAAAGATGAAAACACTCGCATGGGTTTGGCTAATCAAGTCGTACATCATTTAGAGCCAAATTCATCTTCTTTAAGATGGAATAAAGACTATGAGCATGTGTCTGAAGCTGAAGCCAAACTAAATAAGCATCTAGATAAATAACACTATATTAGCTCATAAAAAAGGAAACAAAATCCAGAAGAGTTATGAGTAGAATGAACCAAAAGTATTAACTTGGGAAAAGAAGGATGGTCGCAATTAGAAGATACGACACTTTTTCTTTGCTGTCTCTCAAAAGGAAAAGATCTAATAAGGAATCATCAAATAGAAAGCTTATGTATTAGGACTCGAAGCCACACCCAAGGAATCTGTTAAAGAAGAGACTCCACTACTGATTTGTGATATCAGACGTTACGGAAGAGCTGAAAAAATTAGCTTTTGATGCAACTACCGAAACATCCAGACAAGAAGCTTTTTCAGCAGATGAACCCTTAGGAAGAATGATTATTTACATAAGAAAAATGGAAGATGATATGGAAAGACGTGGGGTGACTTTTGAAAAAGAAACAAATATCAACTTTATAAAGTACAAAAGGACAAACCTGAGTTTGAACTCAAAAAATTGGCTAAGGTGATATTTGATCAACTGGATGTTGAAACTAAAACTCCAGTAAGCTCAAAGGTGAATGTGGAAACAGATGGCCTAGAAGTCCTCACGGATGCTGAGAGACTTTAGAAAATTGCCAATGATCCCAAGTCAAATGGTGGCGCATCAGGTGTACCTACGAGACCTTTAGCAATCAGACCTATGATAATCTTTACCTCGGACAAAGGTAAGAGACCTATGATTGCAGAAAAAGAAGTTGAGTATGAGTCTCAGGAAAGAAGGGCCAGATTCCTAATGACTAAAAGGATGGAGATGTTTCCATAGAAGGTTGATAATAAACTCAAAGAGTCACATGTTGGCAAAGCTCAAGAATCTTTTGTTAAGAATAACATCATTGCATTAATTAAAAGTGTAAAAGATTCTAGAGCTGCAAGAAGAAGGATTAACCGTGTCGAAAAAACTAGTAGAACAAAATCAACAGCTCCATCCACTCCAAAGGCCAAGGTTGTTAAGAGAGTGTTATCTAAGTCATGTAAGAAAACTATTAAAAGCACTCAAAGGACAATCACTCAACAAGCTCATGTGTCCATTACTGCTAAATCCACACCAATGACCTCCATTCAAAAAAGGAAGGAGAAAGATCAAGAAAGATGTATCCTAGCAACTCAACTTGACTTGAAAGGATTTAACTTTGATAAGGTCACGGAATGGAGTCTTGCTGAAATAAAAGCAAAGCTGATAACTACAACTAATGCTAAAATGGAGAGATTAGCAGAGTCGGCTAGAAGAAAGAGAGCTGAATAAGAGAGAAAACAAGAAGAGAGAGTTGGATAGGAGACTAGAAACAAGTAATAGATGAATATGTTCCTTAAATACTATGGTTCCTCTTGCAAACAAGTAGGACCAATGACTATATCTACTCTTGATTTGAATATGAAAGAAATCAAGAAGAGAGTTATAGCTAGTAAGCTCGTAAATTATGAAGGAGCTAGGGAGTAATGGAAAAGACAACAAAAAAGAACCAAGGAAACTATTCAGAGGTCTTCCCATTTACCAACTGAGCCTATAACATCTCCTGACTCTGACTCCACTGCCTTAATTACAATCATCCTATCTCATCAGTACTTATAAGAAGAATATTTTACTAAAAAGATTAGTAAATACAAGGGTAATTGACCTAGAATTGGAGGAGAATATACTCAAAGGAATAACCGTTTTGTGTGTTGAGTATGTATCCTAAATGAAAATGTTTTCAGTCAAAAGGGCAAATGGTGAGATCATGTACTATGATAATGAAAATGAAATACTTGATCTGTCCCTGGACATCTTAGAGCAAATTGTTGAGTACCTCAACATCTTTGGATGTAGAAATGATGAGTCCAAGATGCTGCTTCAAAAGGTATTATTCTTAGTCAAGGCTAAGGCTAGTGAAGAAATCCATAAAATTCCACCATTAGCATATGATCCAATAGTGGAGTAAGAATATTACTAAAAGAAAGATACATACTTCATCACTAGATTAGCATTTGGATGGGTAGCTTACTCAAGAAATCAACTAGTTTGCTTAATAGATTTGAAATAGCTGACCTAACCAGATTAAGGCAAAGGAACATAAGCAATGACTCTAAGGCAAAAAAAAGTAGAAAATATGCAACTGATAATTTATAAGTCTAATCTAGAAAAGTCAAAGCAGGCTTCACAATAAAGAAGAAAAATGAAGTATTCTGAAGCTGCTAAAGCCACCCCATCTTTCGACCTTATACCCAACACTCAACCACAATCATCTCCTCCCACCATCCAAACTCCTCAAAAAGTTGAGCATATTCCTCCAACAATCCAATAAGCTCCTTAAACAGCTGCATCTCCAACACAAAGCCAATCTGATCAATCTGAAGTTAAAGTGATTATCCCCATAGCTACTGAAAGAGTAAGACAAGGTTTGTACAATATCAAAGGCTGAGAGAGAGACAGAGAGAGAGAGAGAGAGAGAAAGAAAGAACAAGTCCAAGTCTTTCTTCCTGGCTGAGCAAGAGGTTCTGAACCTTAATTCTAAAGACCTATAGAAGATGTTCAACTTGATCAAGGAATATGAAGGCATGCCAGATAGGTACAATCTATCACTTTGATTCTAAAGATAAAGATTTGGAAAAGAGTTAAAGGAGAACAAAGTAGAGTCAAAGAAGAAGATGTTCTATATGTAACTCCATTAAGCATTCATGACCTAATCACATACTGGAGCTATAATTCCCGAGCTATAATTCCTCAGCCAACGCCTTCTGTCTAACGTTTGTTGGTGCCTATAAAACTGAAGTCAAAGAGTATGATCTATTTAGACTATCTTGGCATAACATGAAGGACTTGGTCAGTCTACCTCTTAAAAATCCCTCAAGAGTTAGAAGAGGATACATATATGAATTGCTTCTAATAAGGATGCTTAAATGATGAAGAAAGAGTTTTGGTAGCATCATCCTAGGGGGAATTTGTTGATCTATGAAGCGGATGAAGCTACTGAAAACTTAAGGATTCAACACTGGTTGTCAACTACTGAACTCTACTAAGTGTTGAATCACTGCCAATCAGCACTGATAGTGATAAGTGTTGATTGACTAGTTATCAGCACTCAAATGGATGAGCTGCTAATCAACTACAACATTAGACAAGACTGTTTGTACCGATGTACATTGAAGGCTACTTTGTTGTTTCTTTTGAAGACAACATAGTATTGAAGCTGCTAACTTCTAATGTGCCGATTGCCTGTCTATGTTGTACATACTTTTTTTAAACTAGAAATAACTGTACTGTGATTTATTCTTTTGTGTTTATATATCACAGTATAAATACCTTCATTTGTATAGTTTTGAGGTTAATTAGTTAGCCCACTTGTTTATCTGTTGATTATAACAATTTGTACTCAGAAAGTATTTATCAAGTGTATACTATGAATGAATAAACTTCTTGCGTCCTTAATATTACCATAGTATATGTATTTGTTAAGTAAGACAGCTGACTTATATTACGCATTTGTCATCTGCCGATCAAACATAAAAGTCTTGTTAAATCCTTAATCAGATCCAATAATATATAACACGCTAAACTGACATCTGACACAATTAACGCATCAAACAAACTGAGATGAAATATTAGACACAATAAGCAAAATGTCCTCTCCTTTTACTGTAACCATTCCCTTATTATTATTGGTATAGAACTTTATAAATATATAATGTAAAAGATATTGGCTTCTTTATTGAATAATTTCTTTGATAAATACGAATAGCATGAAACCAAACTAGAATTTCGAATTTGAATTGAATAGAATTCTGAATTCAAACTGTTTTTTTCTTTTCAAATCTAATTATACTTTTGAATTTCATATTTAGCTAATAGATTCAATTAACTAAGATATTGATTAATATTTCATTTTATATGCACACCTACTTATAATAATTAGACGTGACATTTTATTAGTTATATGAATGAATATATAAATAATCATGAAATTCATGTAGGTTACAAACAATTTGAAATTAGATTTGAATTTGATATCAATTTGTAGTTATGATTTTCGATTCAATATCATTCCAAATTTGAATTCAAATAGAATATACATTTTTTGTTTTGTTTTATTATATGTATATAACTTATATTTTATATGTATAATGTAACAAGATATTGGCTTCTTACCCTCATGTTGCGGTGAATGTGTTTAAATTTGTAGGATTTGTTTTCTAATACTTTTACATTAGTATTCACCTTACGATTTTTAAAAGTTCATAGATTTAAGGAAAAATAATTTGATAAAGAAGTTAGAGAAAGTGGTTAAAAAAATATATTAGTGTTTGGGATTTACCAATATAGTTTTTTTAAAGTATACAAGCCACAAAAAGATATTTCTTAATGTTTGGGATATTTTTTAAATGTTTTTACATTTAAAACATGGTATGGTTATAAATTTTATAAATAATAATTTATATAAATTCAAATAATAATTTATATAATAATTTATAGATCATTGTTGCCAATATTTTTGAAATTATTTAAAAGTACAATATTATTGAAATTGATTAAACTCATCAATTGAGTCTTAATATGCTTAGACTATTGTACACAATGTTTTTAGGGTAATTTTGGTAGTATAAAAAAATTACAACGAAATTCAATGCTAAAGTGTCTTAAAATATAGCTAAAATGATATATTCATCCTCCTAAGATGCTTACGCGCTTTGTGACGAGGGACTTAACAGCTTTCAACAATATTAAGATGCAAAAATAGATAAAAAAACACTTATAAACAAAAACGTAACACACACGTTGCATTGCTTATTTATTTTCTTCAAAGCGTTTCTTAATGAAAATTTTATATAAGAAAAAGCAAAACATAATACACGCTTTGAGTAGTCTTTTATTTTGTTAAAATCAAATTTACCCTATCCCCTCCACCCCGGATCCTTTTTTTTCATTTAAATCCTTATGTTAATTGTTAAAATAAAAATTCAATCTTGTTGATTTAATTTCTTTTCATTTAAGTCTTTGTATTAATAGATAAAACACAAATTAAACTTTCTTCTTTGTTTTAGAATAAGGCTCATCCTAAAATTATAGAATTCAAAAATAATTCATATAATTTTATTATAATAATAATAATAATAATAATAATAATAATAATAATAATAATAATAATAATAATTATTATTATTATTATTATTACTATTATTATTATTATTATTATTATTATTATTATTATTATTATTATTATTATTATTATTATTATATATACTATTAAACTTTTATGTCGGTGTGCACAATAATTTTAATATTTTCTATTCAGTTATTTTACTTCTAATAAAATAACATTCAATGTCAATTACAACAGTAAGGGCTGTTTGATTACACTGACTCAGTAAAATCTGACTGAGTCAGAAGCTGGCACAGTTAGAAGTTCTGACTAAGTCTGCATCTAACTGAAATTTAGTTGTTTGATTCAGTATCTGACTGACTCTGGTGAATGATAAAAATAAATAATTTAATTTATATATTTCTAATATTCATACATTGTTAAAAATAAAAAAGCTAAAAAATTTATATATTTAGCTTCTTATTTTATATAACCTTTGTGTGTCGACTACACACTCCCACACCGCCATTAAAACACCTTCATCTTCTTCACACACCTTCATCTCTCAAATCCACCATAACCATCACCACCCCCACCATACAAGCTCAAGCTCTCCTCCAATCAACCCACCTTCACACCTCCCCTATCGACCCCCTTCGCCCCCACAACTGTTGGGTTTGTTGAACCTTAACAAACTAGTTTAACCATTTAAACTAAGAAAAACGCAGCGGATTAAATCATTTATTTCATGCTTTATAATCTGAAATATAGAGTTCATTTTATGGCAACAACAAACCCAAGAACATAAGGATCTTAATATGTGTTTGAACTAGCTATCTATAAGAAGTAACAACCCAAAACTTAACATACAAACTACCTCTTTGTATGCTATCAAAACGTGGCTGAAAACCATCATCCAAAGCTGCTGAAAACGTGAACAAAAGTGAAGATGCAGCTGCCATTGAATGACCAAGACATCAAGTATAGATGTCCTCAAGTGCTCATACCCACAAGCCTCCAACGAACACCTTTGAATGCTAGGTTTCTTGACACCAATTTTCAGCAACAAAACCCCTTTTGTTGGCTGAAAAATCAGCCTCCTTTGCTGCTCAAAACCGATTGAGATAGAGAGAAAAATGCTGAAAACTTTCAGCTCACTTTTTCTTCTAAAAAACCGTATGTTGAGAGAGACATGGAGAGAGTATATGGCTTTTGCTTGCATGATTGAGTGCTAGTGCCTTTTGGAGTTAGTGAGCATCTTTTATTTTTCAAGAGAAATGAGTGGAGTTGCATGTGGTAAAGTGTAAGCATGCAAGAGTGAAGACAAAACAAAAGTGGGAGTGCATGTGGCCTTGGACGGCCTAATGCATTCATAATGGACCCCCTTTATTTTGTTTTCCATCACTAACAATATATCTCTTGTTTTACTAACTCTTGTTTTATAAAGTTGAAACAAAATTTTTAACTTTATAAACTTAACACTCTTTTATTTGTTATCATTTAGCAAAACTAAATAATGAAACAAATAATACTTCATGAACAATTATCCACATAATGATGTTCATTTACAAAAGCAATGATTTAGAAAACCCATTTTCTAAATTGGTGTCATTATTTATTTGTATGATCTTAT
>BJCO01468533.1:0-13604 GCA_018326465.1 Flaveria floridana | reverse complement strand
GTGTGGTGGTGGTGGTGGTATGTGGTGTGTGGTGGAGATGGTGATGTTTTTATAGCCCTTAGGGGTATTTTGGTCTTTTTACAAAAATCTAACAGAAAATGTTAACACCGTTAGTCAAAAGGACTGAAACAGAGAACTTTTTCAATCTTTGGTACTCAAAGGGAGACAAAATAAAAGTTGGTACTCAAGTGGAGTCAATTTGAAAAACACAGGGACCAAAACCGAGATTTACTCAAAATATAACTAACATTCTCACAAAAGTTATTGATGTCATCAAGAATCAACCGGATACCCAATGGTATGGTACTATTAACTAAGACTTAAACCGCCAACCACGAGTCATGTTAGGGTTTAGCTTGGATCGTATAATCAATTATCAAGCAAGTTTATTTTAGCTTGAGTACTTAAGACCAAAGAGAAAACGCACAAAGACCATTCTACCTTTGACGACCTCTAATATCATTAACTTTTCAAGTACGTCTAAAAGCTTATAATGTTACAAGATATATCTAGCTCAAGAAGACTCTAGTTGGAATACCCGTGTTCAACTACTTTTCTGTATAAAAACAATGAAAACTATATTATTGTCGTAGCAGATGCCTCGAAAGAACAACTTTTGTGTGTTCAGGCCCAAGAACATTGACAAGACTCACATGTGCGGCAATAGAAAAGTGACGCATGTAACTTTTTGTTTGAATTCTCTCTTTCATTCATACTCAACTGACTCCATAAAATACTACATTCATGCTTCATAAACAAGGATAAAAACTGACCCACTACCTACGTACACCAATACTTCATTAGAAGTGGCATGTGTAGAGGGTGACCCGTAACTTGACCTATCAAGATTAATCCCTATGGTTTTTAGGTAGTTGATTAATTAACACCTCCAATAGAAGTGGCATGTGTAGAGGGTGTTGTGAAAATAGTCATAAGTGTAGGGTGTTGTTTGTAAGGGAATGATTCATATTCCTTTTAAGTAGCTGTGTCCTACTATGCTTCTTCCACATTCTGTTGCTATCTCAGATGAGTTAAATGCACTTTGGTAACAACTCCTTCTGTTCTCACTTTTCACCCACACAGAGAGTGACTTGTACAACATGCATGCATGCATGTACATTTATATATGCATGCATGTATGTATATATATATATAGAGAGAGAGAGAGAGAGAGAATAGATGTTGATGTATCATGGAGAGTTAATTGAATCCTTAACATGCAGGTAGCCAAATTAAATGAGTTTGAATTCTCTATGATATGATGTATACAACACCACTCCACCTTCTGTCCTTTCCCTCAATACTTCAATTCTTGATTTTAATTCTTCTTTTTCTCTCTTTCTACACATCTCTTTCAATGAGGAAGAAGATGGTGATGTTGGTAGTATTACTATTGATAGTTGTACTCGTGGGTACAGCTTCAAATGCAGAGGGTACCAGAAAGAAGCTCATGGAAAGATCATCATCATCATCAGTGAACATCAACCACACCACCTCCATTGCAAAGATCATCTGTTTCTTCAAGTTCAATGATGAAGAGAGAGTTGTACCTACTGGCCCTAATCCCTTGCATAATAGGTAGCCAGCTAGTTTAGTGCGACATTATTTCTTTAAATTCTACACCATCATCACTGTTATTATTATTGTTGTTTATATTTATGAACTAATTAACCAGAATTTTCAGTAACACTGCCTAGCTATTTACAGTTTTTCTTTCTTGTTTGATCCAGAACTACAGTGTTAATTTGTTAAATAAAACTTTAACAGTATAGTGTGTTAAATTAATCAAATTGATCATTGTGCTTTCATTGTTAAGTAAATAATTACTATTTAGTATACTGATCAAATGATATGGTATATTGTTAACAAACTGATACATACATGCACGCATATATATATTAGGTTCGATTGTTAAATTTTAATATAATTATAAGAATATTAATCGGTAACGTGTGAAAGTTTTTAAGTGCACTATTTTTTATGTGTTTCAATTAAACAAATACGCCATTGTTGCGTATAATCGGGAGATGAAGGTGTATATATAACACATAAAAACGTGTATTCGATGCTATATACATATAAAAGGAATTTCTTTTGTGTCATGTGACTTCAAGGCTTTGTATATTTAGGTTCTAAGTGTTCATGAAGTAAAAAAAAATTATAATGTAGCTAGTCTAGAAATAAATTGATGAAATGAAAAAAAATCAGTTAATGAACGAAATGTCAAAATATGGCATCCATGCAATTGACTTAAATTTTTAGAATATGATTTTGGCACGTACTTTTTTTATTTTAATATTTTGTATACTAATTTACATCCTATTCTTCCCATGTGTATGTGTGCCTGTGGTTTTTTAAATAGCTATATGAGTTTAGTTTAGTTGATACTTAAAAGAAATACATATTTCTTCAATTATATATTTTCTCTTTCTAAAACATATTTATTATATATTTATCTGTTTTATTAAAATTAACTTATTAAATGACTATTTTACATTTATTTTTACTAAGAGATTTTTACATATTATTTTTTAGCATTGTAATTGTTTAAAACTTTAACAATTGTTTTTGTAATTGTAGATGTAACTTTGACTATCAATAATTATTATCTTGAAATGAAGTTTTAAAGTTTTGTATTTAAAGATGTAATTTTATTATTTTTATTTATGCAGAAGACTCGAACTATGCAATTGATGGTCTTAATAAGAAAATATGTAAATATCTCTTAGTAAAAAATAATAAAAAATATTTATTTAATAACTTAATGTTAATATGTAAAAAATATATTTTAGAAATGAGAAATATGTAATTAATTTTTAGACTTAGAGAAATATGTAATAGATGATATTAAGAAGAAGATATAGGTAAATGCCTTAAATTTATTCATAGGAAAAATGTTACAGAATAATAATCAAGTTTTAAAAATGTTTCAGATTAGTCACTCATGCATATTTTTCTAAAATTTGACCACTAAATCATCAAATCGAATAATAATAGAACTTTATTATGTTAAGAAACTAATAGATGTGAATACTTAGGGGTCGGAATTTTCAATAAATGTTATTATATTAAAAAACATGTTAATTATGTTAAAAGATAGTACAAATTACCTAAAATTCACACTATTATTCCACATCAGCAAAAACACATAAAAAATATTTTCTAATTGAAATAAAAAGAAAAACTTGCTAAAAACATATTAAAACTTATAATTTAAATAAAACATGAAAGCTTAGTGGTCTAATTAAAATAATTTTTAAACTCAGGTTACACGATTGGAATATTTTAAAACTTTAATTACTATTTGTAAATTTCTTACTTTATTTATAGCATGCAAAATGAATAGTAAATAGGAATAGTTGAAATTCACCCTGTTTCCTAGCTAATCTTTTTTTCCAAGCTCAAAATTTTGGTTAACATATAAAAAACGGAAATTGAATATATATAACAGCAGAAAAAGTCTTCAAGATCACTTAACACTTATTTCTTTAAGTTTGTGCATTCTTTAAATCTTTAATGCTTGAATTAAATATTTCTTTCTGTATACACACATACACACACAATGTAAACTAAAACTATTAAAGTGTTAGTAAAAATATTTAGAATCTAAGAAAAGAAACAAGAAACAAACTTATTTATAACGTGAATAAATACAATAAAAATGAATAATAATAATAATAATAATAATAATAATAATAATAATAATAATAATAATAATAATAAGTCAGGATATTTTATTTTAAAAATTAATATATAGATAATTGATGATTGTCTTCTATAAATATAAGTATATAACTAGATTATAATAAAACATATCAAAATCATTAGTTTTATGAATATTTTATTTTTTAGATGTTATTAACCATTGATTAAATAAAAATATAATGAATATTTAAAAGTTATAACATATAATAAAACTAGAAATTATTACTCTATGTTTAAAGATAAAATATGTCTAAAATTATATAATTTATTATGTATTAATAAAATATTAAAATAATAATATTTATATTTTAGATGTTTAATAGTTTAATTTACTTATTTAAAATAATTATCATTTAATACGAGAGAGGCCATAAACACAAATATAAACATATTTATTTTAACATATTTTAGTAAAAAAAAGTCAAATTGATTTTTTTATATTTAGTATTTATTATGAGAGAGAGACGAAAAAATAATTTTTTTATATGTTAAAATGATGACACGTGTCATTTGATATGACACGTGTCTAAAAAAAATTTCTTATATGTTATAGATTATAGATGTATGATTGTATATTTAAAACTTCACAAGATACCATGTTTAAGTGGTATACAAAAGTAAAAAACGTTGGTCAAAATTAATTAAGAAAAAGTGGCCACCATCAAAGACAAACACACAAATAAACAAATGTGCGTAAATGCATAGATCAATGTCGTCAACGTCTTTGACTTCTTCGTATTTCTAATTCGAATGTCGTTAAGGATTGAGGGGACACCATCGTAGTTTTTTTCGTAGTGATAAATCACCAAAGACCACAACAATGTCTACAAGCCTTGTTTTGCCCATAGATATCTTAGGCGCAATAAAAAATAAAACTTGTCATCTCATTTAAACTCAAAAATACTCTAAAGGCAAGAAGTGTCAACCTTTCAATCCAAATGTACTTTGCCATTTTTTATACAAATTATTAAATAATATGTGAAGATGGACCGGTTAAATATAATTATATCCATTAACAGCTTTCTTAGCCGGTTAATCAACATGATTTTGAAGCCAATCTCCTACTCGAGAGTCGAGAATGTGAGCGTTGAACACTACACAGTATGTACCGGTTCAATTTTAGTGTAGTACTAGTTTTTTGCCCATTAACTATCTCACGCTTTTGACAATACCATATTAGCATAAGTAAAACCGATAGTTGTACTTTGAACAACAAAAACTGAATTATCTACCATCTCATATTTATCAATTTATAAGATAGAACTATGTTAAGTTTAACTACCGTTGGATGCCATCATATTCTTATTTGTGTCTTGTTCCTCTTTCACTAAAGTAGTTATTTTCTATCTAAAAATAAATTGTTTAATGGTTGGACCACTCCTATGATCTGGTTAAATTTTAACTATGAAAAAAGATCGATGTAAAACAACAAGCCCGTCTAGCTCAGTTGGTAGAGCGCAAGGCTCTTAACCTTGTGGTCGTGGGTTCGAGCCCCACGGTGGGCGTTTCTTTTCAAAAGAATGTAACTTTTGCATTTTGCATGCAGTTATAGTTTGCCCCCTAAACAATATCACAGGGAACAAAGTTAGTCCTTGAAAAATACTTGTGTGGTTGTAGTCCAACTGTCCAGTGTCGACCTATATATACATCTATAGAAGGAAGTTTTTAAAGGAGCATCATGCATTCTTGTCAAATGTTTTAAAACTAATGGTTCAGATGTCTGAATGGTTAGTATTTAATGGTTCAGATGTCTGAATGGTTAGCATTTAATGGTTCAGATGTTTGAATGGTTAACATTTAATGGTTCATACTGTTTGTTTCGCGAGCAAATGTCTGAATGGTTAAGACATTTGTCTCTAAATGGTTAAGCATTTTTTTAATGCTGAATGGTTAAAAGGTCTAATGCTGAATGGTTAATACCTCTTATCTGAATTGGTCAGACATTTGTCATTGAATAGTTAACCGATATAATACCTCTTAATGGTTCAGCACTTAATGGTTCAGCACTTAATGGTTCAGCACTTAATGGTTCAGCACTTAATGGTTCAGCACTTAATGGTTCAGCACTTAATGGTTGAGACCTATTATTGGTTCAGCACTTAATCATTCAGATATTATCGAACTGCCCCTAACATAAGTTAAAGCAAAGTAGGATGAGTACTCGTATCCGTTTACTTACTAATTGTTAGATATTGGATATATTCAGCGGTATCATACATACCTATGAATTTGTTAAAAGATATTTGGTGGGATTCACAAGTAATTTCTTACTATTCATAAGTTTTATATGATTTTATTACCCTAGAGATATATAAACTAAAAAGTCGATAGATTATTAGATTACTTTACTATCAAAGGAATTAGGAAAAGAAAGATATTAAGAAAATGTTTTGAGCGTGTGGTTGGGGTAGAAATACAAGTTTCAAGTATAAGGTCAGGCATCATTTGATACTATACTTATCTTATACCCATGAAAAATATTAAAATTATTCTCATAACCGAATACTTATCTTATTACTCGTCCTAAACGTTTCAAGTCTGCTGATCAAGTTCGGTTTCATTAATCATCCTACTACAAAGAAATCTTTCAAAACTATGGGTGATGATAGAGATTTTATTTCACAGGAAATGCAATAAAACTGATTCTTGTTCGAACGTATATTATGTGGTGCTATAGAACCAAAACAAGATGAAAAGAGTATCAACAACTACAGTCAAAAAACCAGGAAACAGCACGTCGGGCCTATTCACTATCTTTCCATACTTCCCGGAGGAGTTGATATCTCACAATAGTCCGTCCACCCTTCGGGACCGATTGAAATCCATTTGAACTTGAGGAAACCCGCGAACTGTCCGTGAGGATTGAGGTCAAAGGTGAGTCCAGCTCCTCAAGTTCATCATCACTAGTGTAGGATTTCTTGAGAACCGATGATGAACTTCTTCTTAACGATTGGGACTCGCCAATGCCGATTATGGCTGTAAGTGAATGTGCTGGTGGCGGTGTGTATGTTGATGGTGGTGCGATACATGGAAAGTTTATAAGAGACCCTTCAGAAGCTTCTACTTCATCATCCTGCATCTAAAGTGCATACAAGTTGGGAGAAAATGATGTGAATAACAAAGTAGATAAGCTAACCCAACCCGGCCCGAACCACCATTGCCCATATCGGCCGTACAAACTGGTTGAACCTTTACCAAGTTAGAAAAATGGTCCAGGTGAATTCTTATAGTATAGAAGGGGTGTTTGTATCTTTGTTCTCAAAGTATGTGATATTTAATAGACAGAATCATATTATCAACTATAATAGAACTGTAATAGAACAAAGTTTAGAAAATAGGTTTTGGGTGTTTGTGTGTGTTTCCACTGATGTTTGAAGTTGTAATAAGCAGATAATTAGATGTTTGAATGTTTGACAAATTTTGATTATTTAATAAACTAATAGTTAATACGAATACAAGAATAATGATTGATGGTACAAGTTTTATTTTCTTTCATGTCATCAAATTTTAATTTTCATTCACTAGTAAAATCATATTAGATGCAAGTAAGACTGTTGAAAAAATGTAAAGGCATACACCAACCTCAGCATCAAGGGCCTCAATAAGCGAATTGGGAATTGGGTTTGGAGAAAACTCGTCTGGCACGAAACTACAAACAACCCTCTTAATCAATGAAGTAGAAAATGTTGGGCAAACCTGAGATGAAAAGAAAGAGAAAAACCGAAGATATTGGATCAAATAATGAAATGCATAATATGAATAGAACAAAAAAGAATGAAACTAAATTTTTAACTACCTCCTTTCTTGTTGACTTATCTGCAAGCATTTCAAAAGGAAGCATCATGAGATCACTCAATGCATGAAGTAATCTAAAAGCCTTAAAGGATGTATCAAATTCTTTCTTGTTGTCAATAACATCATCAGCATCTTCATGGATGTCATTATCCTCGATACCAAAAAGATCTGTAAGCCATCTAGACCATGTCCCAATCTGGTAAGATAAATATAGAATTTATGGTTAGACTTATAACTGTGAACTTATTAGAAGGTAAACTTTGACTTTCAGGTCAAGTGAACTGCTACTTCCAATTAGTTATAGAGTCATACAAATATTTAAGAAGTACTCGATAAGAAGGTTGCACTTCATAGAATTTCATAAAATTGCATGAGTAGGAATGGTCTGTGACAGTTTAGTAATATAATCCTTTCGAAATTTGCACTTCAAAAGTAGACAAATTGATTGTTTATAAAAATTAAAACTACACTTTGGGTGAATTTAATCCTTCTAACCTGTTCAACAACACATCTGTCCCATTTAAGAACATTTTCTTTAATTTTTACCAGATTGACCATTGGAAAGTCCACAGGTCAGAATCACCAAATTGAACGGTTTAGTACTCACAGTATTCTTCAATTGAGCCCCAGCTCCAAAGCTTGATTTTCCAGCAGGAATAGGAAGAACCCTAAGATCACCAATGGGATCTGATAACGGATCTGTTGGCATTTCTTCAGCTGATTCACGAAGAATAGCATTAAACATTGCAACATCTAGTCTATCCACTAGCTGCTCCATAACCTACAATCAAAATAAAAAGGGAAGTTTAATATATTGACTAATCTTTACTATTAGTCAAACAATAAGAATCTGTGATGAATCATAATAAAAATATACCAATCTTGGAAGCATGGGTAAGCAACCACATTCATGGCCTCCAGCTCGAATAGGACACAGTCTTTCACAAGCATCTCTGAAAGCTTTTTTCCAAAGTTCAATAGAAAAGTTCCCTTGTTGATTACCCAAACCGTTTTTACTTCCAGGTGATTTCTTTGAATTTTGACCAATCATTTTCCCACTGGCATTTGCTGCCGTTGATTGCATGTGTGGAGTAAGAGTCTACAGAAAGTTCAACTGGATTCATAAAAAAGAACTATGTAACATGTAAAAGATTAAAGTAATCAATGATATACGGTTTAACCTGCCACCACACGGACTCAATGATTCTTGAAAACATCCAAGCTTCAACCTTTTCTAATGTAATCAAGAATGTTTGTGGGTCCCGCCAGTCATCGAGAACTTTCTTTGAACCATATTTGTGTTTCCCAGTGGACAATTCTCCGATAGATTGTTTAATAATTCCCCTCAACATTACTGAATTTGACAACCAGAAAGTTAACCTGCACAAAGGATACACCAAATTTTGTAACTTCTAGAAAACACATCTACATATTTCTTCTCAATAGTTAATAAATGATTGTAGTATTAAATTCTGTACACTCTCCGTTCAAGATGGGGTAGGTTGGGTAACAGATCCGGATCGGTTGACAAGAAAATACTTTTTGTCCAATTTTAATAAATGATTAATACTATTTGTCCATTAAATATAACCAAATAACAATTATGTTACAATAGTAATCTAAATCCTTGAGTAAAGTAATTAGAAGATCATATGTATTAGAAATACACTTTGGGTGACATTCAACATGTTTAGCACAACTCGACCCACTCTAAAGCAAATGGGTCGAAATTGCCATTCTAGTTCCATGAATCCTGCATTTTTAGATTGAAAATCTGATTTAATCTAGATGTTTGATTGGTAATTAAATTTCCTAAGGATGAATAAATAATGAAAAAAAGAACAATCTTGTATACTTAACTAACCGTGGTTCCTTCTATTTTAGACAACAAGCAAGCAAGTAATTGTATATTACAAACTTGACAACCAAAAAAGGAAAAGAAAGCAATTTCATTAGAAGACAGTTTTCAACACAACAATACAGAAGAGCAAAATATTGAAGCACAATATATTAGAGAGCCAGCATTAACACGTACCTTGGAACATCATTTCCACATGATTTGGAAACCAAAACAAGTCCAGAACTAATAGCTCTAGCTGCATTTACTCTTCTTTCTTGATCATTATCTTTGCAAGCATGTAAATAAAATCTAGAAAGACGTCTAGCAGGTGCATGAACTTTGTTTGTTGAACTCCCGTGTTCAGCCACTATGGAATAAAGTCCAGCTTCGATGGCTGCAGTTTCCCTAAGTTCTTCTTCAAGCATCTTTATTCTAGAACTTTCTTCACTTTTACCATTTACAGATTTACTTTTTGGAACACCAGTTTCAAATGAGTCATTATTTGTCTGAATAACCGTACCTTTATCTGCTCTATCTGGGCTAGCAACAGGAAGCCCGTTTCCTGAAAACCCACCAGCTTTTGGTAACTGAACAGACTTTAAATGCTTAAGTTTATTACTGGACACCTGTCCTCCAGGTGGTTTTCTATTAGACACAAGAGTGTTGCTCCTTAATTTATCTTGTTTTCTAGAAGCTAAAAATTTACCAACAAGATTGTCTTCTGATATTTGTTTTTTCTCTTCTTGGGTTCTTTCCTCCTGCTCACTTTCAGAGTTTGAGATTTGATCATGTAAAGATTCGGCATTTATTGTAGATTTACTAACAGAGGTAGTTATAACAGGCTGTGGATTGCCTTTTTTATCTTCTTGAAACTCATGGATCTTGTTTTCAGGCTCTAAGATCCTCATGTGAGTCTTGGGCCCTACAGTCTTATTGTCAGAGCCCATGGTAGAGGAAGACGATTGAAGAGAGGGGGCAGGATTGCCTTTTATATCTTCTTGAAGCCCATGGGTCTTGTTTTCAGGCTCCAAGATCCTCATTTGAGTCTTTTGCCCAATGGTCTTATTGTAAGAGCCTATGGTAGAGAAAGATGACTGAAGAGAGGGGGCAGGGGTGGTATGGTCTTTCCGGATTGATGTCATACTTCTTTCAGTAAGTTTTGAAGAATTATTATTTAAAGGTTCTGTTCTTAATGGAAGAGCAGGTGGTTGTACATTCTTACCTTGTTTTGTGCCCTCCACAGAATCCTGCATGCCAACCTTAAATTATTTACAGAATCACCACAAGTGCAACAACCTCAGTTTGGTGAATAAATTAAGTAGAGGTGGCGATTCAACCCATTATAAATAAAGAGTCGGTTTGGGTAGAGGTTCAAATGGGTAAGTTAAAAGAATTTTCTAAAATGGGAACCGGTTTAGCGGATCAAACAGGTTAAAAGCTACCCAAAGTGTACATAAACTTTAATAGAGTTAAGATTACCACTGTAATGATGTAACATTTTAATCATATTGAACATTAACTATTTGTAAAATTCAAGTTAAAGGGAATTAAGTCTTTGTGGGTCAGCCTGACATATATATATGGGCACTATAATTCACATGTTTCGACAACCCGCCCATTTTACCACGTCAAATATCAAGCACGCACCATAGGAACTAGCAACACAAGAACGCAAAAAAATATAATGCACCATGGTACCTTATGATTTGGATATGATGAACGTGTATAATCATCTTCTTCATCATCTGTAAAAGAAGCTATCCCAAGCTCATCATCATTCTCTTCATTTGTTACTTCTGATGCAGATTCTTGACCATATTTCTCCAATGAAGATTGCTTCGATAAGCTACTCCTAGATGAATTAGTCTCATCTTTCTCATTTGACTGTATGCTAAGGTATAAAACCGGTTGGGCAGCAGATTTAGAACTCTTTTTCCAGCTGATTGGTACACTAAGATTCAATGCATTGTCAATGATCCCGTAGTCACCAAGATTAATAGTTGCCAACCCTAAAAGATGATCTTTATTTGGCTTATCCTTTCGCGGCTCATACAAGTGAAATTCTAAATAGTTCTTTTGAAACTTTTCACGATCCCTTTTTTCTCTACGTAAGGTTAATGGCAGTATGAAAGATTTGTTGAATTCGACTGTGGAATCTATAACATTAGGCGAAAGAAAACCAGACGTCTGGTCACCATTTTCCCATAGGAGCGCTAGAGCTTGACTTGATGGTAACCAAGGCTTAATCTCTTGCACATGAACAAGATAATTTACTTGAACAGAACCGTCTTTCCGGTGCTTAGACCTCAAACCAAGAACCATGTTTTCAAAAACTTCCTGTAAATAATTGTTACAAATCACAACGCATCTACAAAAACAACACTTTAATCAGAACTGCATGTATCCGAATCTTACAAACAGATTCAAACTTTAAGTGAACATTTCATTTAGGCAAATTTACAAACACTTGGCATGCATACAAAAGATGGGGTCATCTTTTCCAATTAAAGCATATGGATCTTTATGACTTTATCCAACACTAGCTAATTCAGCAAATCTTAGGACCATAAAGCCCAAACAAGAATATAGAGAAAAAGGAGAAATCTTTTGTCATATTATATGGTAAATTGAACTTCTGAGCACTTATCTCGATAATCAAACAAATTCAGCAAAACCCACATGAAATCTGCCTATACATCTGGTATACGAAGCTCAAGTTGAGCAATAAATACACAGAGAAACAGATGAACTTCATTTGAGCTCGAAAGATTTAATGGATTGAGACACACATGCAATACAATCAAATCAAAACACAACACGCATCAAATCCACACCATACGACCACATAATGGCGATCGATCCACCTCAATCACCGACTAAAAACAAATGAAAACTGAAAACGCATAAGACAACCTGATCATACAAATGAGGAATTAGCTAAACTGCAAGAAAATCAAACATCAGAACAAAGGCGTCAGCAAAACAGAACGATGAGTGAAAAAGTACCAAATGTGATTGTGGGTGTTGTGGGATTTCTCTGTTGTTGCTGCAAATCGTTGTGTGTGATCTTGTTTGAAATTGTTACGGGAGTTTAATCTGATTTGTGCTTTTCTTGAGGTTGATGTTTGGTTCAAACTAAAGAGATGAAGATGCGAAGGGGAGAGAGAAAGTAAGAAGAAAGTCTACTACTTTCAAAACTCCTTTCTCCACACCACGTAAATCTCATCAACAGTAAAAGTTAAATAATATAACATATTATTTCTCCCGGTAAATACCGTCAAATACGTATGTATGGTAATTCTTTTAATCTTTTAATCTTATTATGATACCACTTTTAAATTATTTGCCAATCATATGATTTTTAGTGGCTAACGAATACTTTACGTCTGGCGGATAAAACCTATTGGGGAAAAGACACTCATCTCCCGCGACATATATAACGCTAGTGAGCCGGTCCACCCATCATTTCAAGGGTTCAAAGACGCACTATGATAAAATCTCTTAGTCACTTAGAGTATATTGCATGAAGTAAGTCTCGAACCTATAACATTTACATTAAAATGTTATGAAATGTCTCCTCTCAAACCAATTAGATCTATGGCTCATTGTTACTATATATTTTTTATACTCATAATAAATTATAAGTTAGATTATATATTTGGTTATTTGATATTTTTTTCACTAAATGCATATCAGTCAAGTATCGTATTTCTAGAACAGAAAAGGGCATCATATAATTTTCTAGGTTGATTATTCTAACTACCAATGATAAATATCTATAATATTTTTTAGCATAAAACTAAAAGTGAACCATAATGACGCTTATTACTTTTAGTAATGATTATTGATGAGAAAAAGAAAACAATCATGATTCAAACGTTGATAAAAAATAGATTTGGGTTTTTTTTGATAATCCAAATGGAAAGCAATGCAATTTATGATTTGTTTGGGTATTCCCCTTTATATTTAAAAAGCAACTCAAATAAACAGTCAATGAACAGTAAAGTTAAAGGTTTTATGCGTGTTGTACCACCCACTTATGCATTGATACCCCCACCGCCTCTTTAAATGCTCCTTTTCACTATCTTCTTCAGAGAGAGACATAGAAATCGAGAACCCCAAGCCGAGCTCGGCTACCTCAACATCGGCAGCCGCCCCACCCGCCGCCATCGGCCACCTCCGCGCCATCCCCTGGATCTTCGCCTGGACCCAGACCCGCTTCGTCCTCACAGCGTGGCTCGGCGTCGCCGCCGGCCTCAAAGCC
>BJCO01468526.1:0-11011 GCA_018326465.1 Flaveria floridana | reverse complement strand
CCGTTGGCAAAGCTTCCAACATGTATTGGAGGGAACGAAATTTCCTGTGCCATCCAGGGCTCCATATGGTTGGAGTGGCGCTTAAGATTGCAGCTTGCGATCTTTGTCATGAAGATCTCTTTCCGTTTGTCTCCTGTCTGCGGTGTTTTCTTCAGTTCCCTCAGAAGATGGGCCAGCTTCCCAGTTTTTATTGCCAGTTCGATCTGCCGCTTTAACGAGAAGCAGTCGTCTGTCATGTGCCCATTCTCCTTGTGGAACTCACAGTACTTGCCTGCGTCCCTCTTTACTCCAGGCTTTAGCGGAGCCGGCTTGGTGAAGTTGACATTCTCTATGGCGAGAATCTCGCTTGGGGTTTTGGTTAGTGGTGGAAGTGGCACGTTAGGACCTTGTGGGTTTCTGGTTGGAGTTGTGAAACGAGGTTGGAAAGTGGGGCTTTGCTGAGTGTACTGTGGTTGGAACTGTGGTTTTTCCCATGACCTTGAACCTCCCGGCCTTTTCTGCTGCTACCAAGTGGATGGCACGAGCTTCTTTGGAGTTCTATCTTTCAGTTGCTCGCAGGCATTTTTTCCTCTGACGAACGCTTTTGCTCTTTCCAGCATTTCGTCCACCGTCTTTGGGAGATGTTCATGGAATCTTTCTACCAACTGATCGTTTCTCACCCCATGGATGAAGGCTGAAATTTGAATCGTTTCTCCAGCTCCTCTGACTTGCATGCTCTATTTTGAGTATCTCGTGATAAAGTTCTCGATGGACTCACCATCTCCCCTCTTGATGTTGTGTAGCTTTGTCGGGTCCTTGGCAGATAGCCTTTGCTGGCTGAAGTTCCTCAAGAAGTCTTCTTCTAATTCCTCGAAGCTACCTATGCTTCCGATTGGGAGGCTATCGAACCATACCCTTGCAGCACCTGTTAGGGTTTGGGCAAACATGTGGCACCACACAGGGAGGGACCATTGTTCTACTTCAGCGGCCCCGATGAAGATTGTCAGGTGGTCATCAGGGTCTCCCAGACCGTTGTACTTGCCTACGTTGGATGGCATCTTAAGTTTCGGGGGGAAGGTGAATTCCGCTATTTTGGGTATGAACTTGGACCTGGCTCGTGCGGTCGATGGGCGGTATGGTTTACTAAAATCATCGTCTTCCACAATCTTTCCCCCCGTCCTGGTTGCACCTTGCTTTGCTTTTGTTTCGTCTTCAACATTTTTCACCGCATTGCCTTGGTCACCTTCCTGCTCCTCCGGGTTCTTTGGAGTGTCTTCATATTCCAAACGTGTCCGGATATCCTTCAACCGTCTTTCTCTTTCTTCCTGCTCCAACATGGAGAGGATCTGCTCCCGGTTTTTGCTAACAAAGTCCGGGGTGATGGCGATGTTGTCATCATTATTTCCCCTCGGGGTGGTGCCTAGTGTCGAGGTCGTGGTGTGCGGGTTTTCATCAGGGTTGGTGTTTTTATGGTGAGGGGTTCCTGGACCTGAATCCATGGTGGTTGGCTTTTGGTTCGAATGGTCCCACGGATGGCGCCATCAGAGGAAACTAACATGCATATAACTATTAGATGGTATTATGTTTTTCATCAGAGGAAACTAACATGCATATAACAAAATTTATATTATGAGAGGATTGATAAGCTAACCAATAATCGAGTACCATGTTGTCCTACATAGGCACCGCCGCATCATGCGGGTCCCTACTAGTGTGTGTGTGTGTGTGTGTGTGTGTGTGTGTGTGTGTGTGTAAGTTGCAGAGTAGATCTCACCACCGCCACAGCTAACCCCCACAACCACCACCAACCCCCACGAGCACCAACCATCAACGACCACCGGCCACCACCACCATCACTGTCGCCTGATCACCACCGTTGACTCCCACCACCACCGACCATTCAATTAGGGTTCAGACGGTGGTCACGTGTGGGTGTTTGATGATTCAGTGGTGGTTTAGATCTAGGTGTGGGTTCAGATCTTATGACCATTCAATTAGGGTTCGGATCTAGGTTTGGGTGCTTGTGGGTGTTGGGTGGTGGCTAGTAGGTAGGAGGGACAAGATGCTTCTTGTGACCATTGTGCACATTGTGGGTAGATGGTGGTAATGGTGGTGTCCGTTGGTGTTCGGTGGACGCAAGTGGGTAGGAGGGTTAGGTGGTGGCTGGTGGGTAGGAGAGTTGGTGATTGAAGGCTGGTAAATGGTGATTATGGTGACTGACGGGGATATGTGGTAGTGATGGTGGGTCGATGATGCTGATAGGGGAAGGGTTGTGTATTTTAGTGTTATAGTAATTACACAATTGGTCCCTTGATAAAAGGAAAATATATAAATGTAAGAATAGTAAATCCAAGGATACTTTAATCATTTCATTTAAATTTAACAAAAAATTTAACATCTGTTAGTCTTAATACCCATTTTTGTACAAATTCAAAACCATAATACACCAAATGTTGTAAAAATCGCCACCTAGCACCAATTAATCCCCGATTAATCGTTAATCGGTCATCCACCGATTCGATTTTAGCTAATCGCCTAGTTAATCAGTCAAAGGTCAAAATCGGCCAAAAATCAAAGAAAATTAGTCAAAACTAGTCAAAATTTATCACATTTGGTCAAAATCAGCCAAAATTTAGAGAAAATCAGTCAAAATTTGATAAAAATCGGTGAAATATAAAAAATTATATGTATAATTTTGAAAAATATTGTATATATATTTTTAAATTTGTAAATTAACATATAAAATTCCAATCCGATTAATTCCGATTAATCACTATTAATCCTGATTAATCCCTAATCAGTACCCCACCGCCCGACTAGCGCCTAGCAATTTTTACAACCATAAATACACCAACCTCTTACAAAAAAACTTTTAGTACCCAAACCTATATCTTTGAATAAACCATAAGGACTATTTGTGTAATTAACTCATAACTTAATGTTGTTATTTGGGTTTGTAACTCAATGGTAAGATGTTACAAACTCTTTAGATACCTAAGATTCAAACCTGTTTAGAAGGAATTTAAAAGACCTTAAATTAGAGTATTTTTGTTTACAAAAACGGTGCTTTTAAAATAGCATTACGCCATATCAGTCCCTCAACCTTTGATAAACGTTTGTTAAGGTTGTCAAGAAAGAGACTCACTCCCACAAAAACAATTAATCATGGCATAGTTACCTGAAGCACTATTTTTCCAGTAACAAACTTAAATCATATCTTAGAACAGAACATGTAACACCAGAAAATCACTTAATCAACAAAAAACATCTAAGCTAAAACCAGGTCAAGATAATCTGAAAAACCTCCACGAACAACCATCTCTAACTCGCTGATTAAACCAGGTCTACGCAAGGTTCAAGCAACAATAGATATAATCGGCTCATTCCCAAGATGACTTGGGTTCTTTAGCTATATCATCCTTGATCCATTTTTGAACTTGTTTAACAAATAAGTACTGCAAAAAGATGCAGACGATAAACAAAAAAAACAAGGACAAACGGGTCAAATGGCAAATAGAACCGCTTAAATCATATAATCTACTCCAATAAATCAAAATAACTATTAGCCACATGGCTATTTTCTAGCATGTCCACATCATCGCCACCTAGGCGCTACTAGAATTATCCATGTGTCACCAACATAATAAGTTAAATTTTGGTAAAAATCTTGACTTCAAAAAAGTTTTCCTTAATAACTCTCATTTAATACCATACTATCAAGATAATTTCTTTTCTAGGAACAAATAACATTTTATAAAAAATACTTTAATCAGACTTAATTTTGTTAAAATATAGTTTAATTTGTAGCTAACTATTGTTGAAATTAAAATACTTTAAAAAGGTAATGAATAGGTTTATGGATATTTAATTATGAATAACAAAATCTTTTTTTTATACTATTTTTTATAACTTAAATATGTTTGTTATATATAATAATTTTATCAATATATATCTATAAGATATATTAGATTATACATATATATAATCTATTATATAATTTTTTATTTCAACCCGTGTAACAGACGAGCATCTAACCTAGTTTATATAATAAGACTATTATGGACATATTTCAACTTTTGTTACCCTATTTGACACACTAATAATTCATAAAACATTCCAACTATTCAAGAAGAAATTGTTTCAGGTTAACCTAACCCGACCACTACTGAAAAATCACTTGTGTTAACTGTTTTGTGACCTGTTACTCAGCCCGCCAATGTGACACATCAATGTGAAGATTTTAGAAAAAGTGAAGCAAGTTTGATCGCTTACTTGGAATGCTAAGATGAGGGGGATGAACACTTTCCCTCTTTCATTTGCATTTGGACCGTCAATCAACTTTTGGTCAACCAAAATGCTTTTACTTTCATTTGTAGCAACTTTTGTGATAGTTTCGACTATGTTAGGAATCCAAGCAGTTCCATTCGGAAGAATCTAGTGCAACAAAATTCAAAAAAACAAAAACAAATGAAAAAATAATGATAAAAAGTCAGAGAACTTGTAAGCATGTTGTTTGAGCAAAACATGATAGCAATACTAACCTTCTCTTCGCTGTCATTTTTACTACACCTGCTGCTGTTCTCAACCAAGACAACAGGAACTTGATTACCCTACATTAAGCAGCCACAACACTTAGAATGCACAAATGATCATGCTTTTTTGTCTTCTATGTGCATGTTAATGAGAAAGTTCAAGTTTTTCGACTTACTAGAGCGAAGGATATTACAAAGATTAGCTTTTAACCACAGTAACTTAAAACTCGCACAAAACTTTAAACACTAGAGAAAAAAAAAAGGATCCAAGCTATGCAACATGTGGTCAAGCCTACGACTTTTGCAACAATTTCAGGGTCGCATAAAAAATGAATACCAAAGTTGTCTAATCTAGCCGTTTACACAAAAACCGAAGGCATATCCATGAAGCAGATAGAAAGGAGACGATGCAAATGGGTCAACTAGGTCAAATGGGTCAAAAGTAGATCAAGGTGTTTTCAAATGCTTAAAAGTTCTGAAATTAATTATTTTGACGATAATTATTATAATCTTATTTTCACACATTAACTTATCATAAAATTTAAAGCCAAAAGAAAAAGAAATGTTGATGGGTAGCCCAAACCCCAATGTGTCTGTTTGAACATGAATTAAAAGAGTATAACCGGTAACCCAACTACACATTTTGCCACTGTTAAGTCAAAGCTTTGCCTTCTGGAGACTGCAAAAGTATTTGCATTAGAAACTATACCCCAAAATTTTCTATTTCCAATAGTTACTTAAGATCTCATGGAATACCCGTTATAAAGATAAACAATTAGTCCAACTGAAAAATTATTAAATCTTATCTCTTTCCCAAATAGACACAAAACTAACAAATTTGACAGAATTCAGTAAGATTAAGTACCGGAATTTCACGTTTTTTAAACCGAGCTCCAGAGTCTACAACTTTAAGAAGAGCATCTGATCTTCTTGCAAAAAACTCATCATAACCAAGACAATCTGGTGGCGTGAGCTGAGCATGTGTTAGTACTACAATTCCTTTATGCCATATTTCTTTACCAAAACTCTCTGTTATCGCCTTAACAATTTGTCTGTCCAAGTTATCAACTCTATAGGAATCCAGTCGGTCAACATATAACAAAACATCTATTGTTTTGTTCAAAAGAAACCTGCTTAGACAAACACAAAATCATAGATCTTTAAAACAGCGTGTTAGCACAAGCAATACTTAATGTAGATCTTGCTACCACAACCTTGGTGTGTGTTACTTTGGAGAAAGAAAACATTAGCATTTCAATTCAAGCTTGTGATACAGAACTTATAGACTAAAAAGTTATCTTATATAAAACAGGGTTTATTTCTGAAAACTCGCCTTCATCATGGCTTATTATGGAGCACCAAGGGTCCAAGCTTAGGATTACAGATACAAGGATAATAATAAAAAACTTACAAAAGTGTCGATTTGGGTTGGGTCCTCTAATCTCAAACGGGTCAAATTTACATTTACGAATAAAGGAAAAGGGCCAAATGGGTCCGATGGATTGAAAGTCCTTAAAATTCTATATTTACCACATACAGCCTCCTAAATTGCTCTGATAAAGGATTTACATTATTATTATTACTACAACAGTGTCATTTTAGTGATCATCGACACATTGGTTATTTGTAAGAGACGGAAGATAAAAGTGGTTTGTGGGCCAAACCATCCAGCAATCCTGCTTTGGCCCGTAATAAAACATGAGCTCTTTCAACCCAATCCTGCTTTGAGTCATTACCCAACCACCCCATTCTTCATTTTTTCCTCCTCTCGAACACATACTAACAGGCTGACACACACATTGCTAATAACATGATATGCTACACTTATTTTTACATATATAAGTACAAAATCTCAAAAATAGACCTTTTGATGAGTTCCAGGGCCTGATCATTGATGTATCCTCCTTCAACAATGCCTGGTGTGTCAATGATGTTCAATGTGAACCCTGATCGCTCACGTGAAACCATCACGGGTCGTGGCAAATCTGACTGCAGAATCAAATGACCATATAATAAACAAAGCAAAACTTATAAACTAACTCTCACTTGAACATTAATCTACAGCTATGAATTAATAAATACCTGAAATGCACTGACTGCAACTGCACGTTCTCCAAGAATGGAGTTCACGGTCGACGATTTCCCAACACCACCCTTTCCCATTACAAGAATTGTCAAACTGTCCCTCTCCTGTGATAATGCATAACAATATAATTAAACAAGTGATATAACTGTATGAAATTGCAATGTTTTGTTTTCCAGATAACTTAAGTTTGTAAAAGTCTAATTTGCTCTTCATTATGATAAAGGTGGCAAAATGGTCAAGCGACTAAGATAACGGGTCAAAATGGGTTGTTTTGGGTCAGCCCATAGAAACTTATTTATCCATCTTTTCAATTTTTTTGAATAATTAATGTGTCAGATATGATTAGAAAAACTATTAATACAATCATAAACTCACTTTTTTCAATATAGCCAGTTAGCCACTTTGTGACTTTTGAAGTATCATATGAATAAACTTTTAATGAATATCAACACATTCAACTAGTTTTACCCGAATCCTTTTTATTTAAACATTTTAGCTTAGCATGTTTGACCCATCGGAAGAGAAAAAATATAACTAGATTGAATTCACTACAAGTAAATGGGTTGAAACTGCCACCTGGGTGCTTGACTTTTGAGCAATAGAACTTGAGATTTCAATTTTCACCGCAAACTATTAAGGTTCTTGTAAAGGTATTAGAGAACATTACAGGTTTGAAAAACATACAAGTATAAAAAGAACCATCACGTACATCAATAGAACTTATTGAAACCCTAAAACTAATTATTATTGTGGTTTTAATAATGATCAAAGAGAATAACTAGGTATTGATTTCGACCTTCTCCTTTAGTGTTCCCAGTAATTCCACCAATTTGGTCTGGGTGGCAAGAGGAAACTGCTGAATCCCACTCCATTCACGGGCCATTGAACCTAAGAGACCACAAACATAATCAAGATATAATTAAACCTAACTTGTACTCATGAGAGCAAAACTTCCATGAAAACACACGATTACATCTCACCCCTGAATACCATCATAATAAACAAGTAATTTGAATAACATCATAATAAACAAGTAATTCCATGTAAGTTCCATCAAACAGAAGCAATTAAACTATAATTCAACCCAAATTTTACTCATGGAAACAGAACTATATTCAGTAAGATAATCAAATGTCTAACCAAATAACATGTTAAACAAGTACTTCCATGTAACATACATCAAACAGAAGCAATCAAACTATAATTCAAACCAACTTTACTCATGGAAACAGAACTAAAATTCAAGAAATATAATCAAATTCCTCACCAAATAACATGTTAAACAAGTAATTATAAGCAAATTCTGAAATAAAATCAAATTTTCCACCCATAATTCAAACAGAAGCAACTAAACCATAATTCAACACAATTTCACTCATGAAACAAATTAAACTTCAGAAATGAAATCAATTTTGTCACCAAAATAAAATATAAACCAAGTAAATACACGCAAATTCCATCAAACGGAAGCCTACACATAACTACATAAGTATCATTCGAAACAAAAGCATCATTTGACTTCGATGTCAAATGGGTTGCTCTGTAACTTCGAATTCAACACAGACTTCCACTAATATTATCATCAAAAACAAATTTTGAGGAAAATGTACACAATTTCAATCCCATGAAACTAAGTTTGAAAACAACAAGACCATGGGGTTTGGATCTTACCTTATCTTTAGCCACAAACTGATATTTGGGGCTTCAAATTGTAAGTAACAGAACACCGTACTATGGATTATGGGTCGTACAGAAAACCCCCAAATTTTCTTTAACGAACACTTCAAATTGGAAGAGAGAAAGATTGAAGAAATGGTAGAAATTCTTGTGCGTTGAGGTACATCGATGTGAGAATAAAGATTATCAACACCAGGGTTTTTGCAGTTTGAAGAAGTTGTACAAATGGTCCTTATTGTATTTATAAGTTAACAAATGTGGTTCTTGAAAATGTTTTAGAGACAACTTTAGTTCTTATGCTATTAGATATAGAGTTTAGTGTGTTTGTGAAGATATACCTAGAGATGCATATTCGATACGTTTCTTTGCAAACATGAGGTGACACTTTTTACATGTCTTGCTTTAATTTTAGATGTTAAACTTGTATCATAAAATAGAAAGGAAGTATTTAATTTACTTATTAGGGTTTAAATGTTTTATTTTTCTATGTTTAAAATATCATGATGTTTTAAGAAGTAAGATGGTAAAAGCTTATATAAAACAAAAATATGAAATCATGAGACCTACGTCAAAGGTTGTACATCTTGTTTCTTTTATCTAATATCCAATATTTGTACAGATTGTGTTTTTTCTTTAATATCTATAATTTGTGTAGTTGTATCAATTTGTGAATGTTTATTCTTGAGTTGTATAATACATTTAAAAATCATATGAAAGTATTTTTGTCAATTTGGGATACTATTTTTTGGTAACTTATGTCTGAAACTCAAAACTGCAAATTGAACCATCATTATATACATGTAAATCAAAACCAGTCACAATAGCAAATCAGTTTTGAAAAGACACGGCAAGTCCTATCACATACTCATGTGATGTTTAGTATAAACAAAAATATTTTCTCGCTTGATGGACATAACAATATACTTTTTCTCATATAAATGTGTACCAGAATTCATTTTTAGTTAAAAAAATGACTACGTTTGTCCTTATGTAGTCGTAAATATCATTTTCTAGTTTTCGTTAGACACGACTATTTAGTGCAAAGCGCATAGCCGCAAAACACTACGTTACTCATTTCAATTTCTAACGTAGCATTTCACCCTTTTGCCATCAAAGTATTCATCAAGCATGAATAACTGTAGGGCTGCAAACGAACTGAACATTCAGCGAGCAGTTTGTAAATTGTTCGACGGGAAGATCATTTATGTTCGTTCGTTTAGTAAATGAACGAACATGAACAAGAAAATTCCATTCATTTAGTTAAACGAACGAACATGAACACAAGTCGTGTTCGTGTTCGTTCATTTATGTTCGTGAACGTTCGATAATGTGTTCGTTTATGCTCGTTAATGTTTGTTCGTGAATGTTCGATAATGTGTTCGTTTATGTGTTCGATTATGTTCTTAAATTTATGTGTTAGTTATTTTTATATAAAAATAACAAGTGTTTTTGGATATTTATGTTATGTTTTTATTTATTTTTGATAAATTTTGTGATGAAAATTCTAATTTTATTCTAAAATAAATATGTGATTATTTATATTCGTTTGTATTCCTTGAGTTCTTTGTGTTCGTCATGTTCATGAACATTTGTTTGTTTTCGTTTGATTTTGTTTGTATTCGTTTGCGTTCGGTAACTGTTCGTGAACATGTTCATTTCCTTAATGAACGAACATGAACAAGGAAACTCGTTCGGTAAGTGTTCGTTAACAGTTCATAAACACGTTTATTTCTTAATGAATGAACACGAACAATGCCTTGTTCGTGTTCGTTTGGTTCGTTTGCAGCCCTATGAATAAGCGGGTTGCTCTATATATCTCTATACAAATGAAGTTTAAATTCACTAAATAATCAAAGTTCAAACTTAGGACTAGAAAGGATGTTTAAGTTCAGGGGTCAACCCACCAAGTCAAGTGCAAGAAACCAAACAAACTTGAAATCAAATGCACTCATATATTTTCTACTAACTATAGTGCATCAAATCCTCACGAGAATCATGGATACACGTCCCACCCTTAACATTAAACCTCAAGTTAATATTCGGATAAGACATCACTTTGGAAAACAAGCCCTCACACCCCAACGATGCATTGTTAGGGAGGATGGGGTGTTCAAGGCTTGGGGTTGCGGCTTTATTAAGGCCGCGCGGCTACACTGTCGCAACCAATGCGGGTTCGCTGCGGCTTGTTGGTTCACGGCTACATGAAGCCGTGGTTCACAGCTACATGAAGTCGTGGTTCACATTCTCAATGCGGTCAAATGTGGTCGTTAACCCAACGGTTATTTTATCCCAACAGCTCTTTTTTATAATTAACTATAAATACCCAAAAAATATACCAAATTATGTCCTCACCTACTATCTTCACAAATACCAAACTATATCAACACAAGATGTAACAACCCGAGTGATTGAGTCATATGAACTTCGCATTTCATATATTGTCAAACGAGTAGGTAATGAGTAAATTGTCTATTTAAAATTTGAAGTTTTTAGATGAAATTTTTATGTTATAAGAGACCGTTTGAATATAATAATAATATATTATATTCGAACCTGCTCCGTTTTTTACGAAACTTAGGTTGACTCGTAGAGAAAAATAAGCTCGTCACAACGACATATTTGAAATTTCATAATACGCTATATATTAAAAGTTATTAGAGAAAAACGAGTTAAGCAGCTGAATTAATTATAATAATATAATAATATATAATAAAATAATACTATATTATGCAATCAA
>BJCO01468525.1:0-31421 GCA_018326465.1 Flaveria floridana | reverse complement strand
TTTTAATTATTATTAGGTGTTATAAATAAAGGTGAGATCAATGAGTCACAATAGCTCTAATTGTGATTTAGGTTGGTAATTTTTACATCTTTAAGGATAGACCATTGTATTGAAAGAAAAAAAACTTAGATGGTTGTTTAATATTGAACTGTTGCAGCATATTTTATATACCTTTTTTCCAAGACGTAGAAAGATTGGAAGAAATGTGTTGTCGTTTGGAAATTTTGCATTTTGGCCCCAAGTATACAGAAAAGACTTTGATGTTCGCTTCTAAATGTAAGTTCCAATTCTACCAGAAACCACAAGTGAAGTTCATTGAGCACCATTTTGATTCATTGCAGTTTATCGATTCCGAGTTGAGTTGAGTCAATTGTGGTCTATACTTAATCACACCGCGTATGACGTCGCTGCAACGCGCGACGGGTAATATAACTAGTTGGTTTAAATGAAAACAAGTAGACATTGATTTTCTGTTATCTTTTCTTTTGTTTTTCCCTAATGACAAAATAAGATCGATGTCTACACATTTAAATAATAAAAAATATTAATGCTCATTTACTATTATGTTGATCAAATTAACATTTTTCTAAGATAAATAAAATGTTTCAATAAAAATATTTTTAATAAAAGCTAATTTTGTTAAAATTAAATCTAAATCATTATTAAAATTGGAAAACTTTAAACATCATATTTTTTAAAGAAACAATTTTAAAATATCAAGATTCGCGAATTCAAACACAATTACAATTAACGATACTATAAAAATCTCCGCTTCAATGTACATTACGGTTCAATCTTCTCAAATCTAGGTATGTTTTACTATCCCACAATCTTATATTTAGAATTTCATATTCATTATTTAAAACCCTTGTAACACACGAGTATGTAACCTACTATTAAATAAGGTTTTAATATCATTAATCTTTTTTAAACCAATAAACTTTAGAACGTTATATATTCAATGATTTTCCTTATCATGTAATGATAGGAGGATGGTGAGTGTTTTAGAAGACAAGCATTCCAATCCCCACTATGACGGTGGAAGAGGCGTCACGGGACAAAATCATCCAATACGCCTAATAACATAACAAAATGCACAGCTGTTATTAAGTTTTTTTTTTATTATTATTATTAATTTCACTTATTAGGAAACAAAAATAAATTAATTTTATGCTTCAAAGATTTCTGACTATATCTTTTATTTTGTTTCTTTTGCAATAACATTTTATTTGTTTGTTTATTTCAAAAGGTAAGACTAAACAAAATCCCTACTTTAACTACAGGTTGGAAATTTCAATTTGATGTATACGATTTACAATTTGTATATATTGATTTTTCTAGGTTGTTTTAAGAAAAAAACAAACATTATGAAAATTACGCGAATATCTTGACTTAAAACATACATGTGTATGTAAATCCATATGTATTCATATTTTATAACATACACATATGAATTCATAATAATTCTATTGTCTACATATGTGTAAAAACTTTTTACGAATAGTAAGAGATGAATGGAAGTTTAACTAATTAACTAATAAGAGACATAAAACCATTTAATCGGTAATAATTACACATATTTCTTATAACTTCCAACAAATGAATAATGTGATTGGTTCTACAAAACGAAACCTCTGGTTCTAGTCTACTATACAAACAAATCCCACTAATCAAAATTCTAAACCTTGTGGTTAGTTATTAAACTTAAAGGTCTAGCTTGCGAGCTTATGAAAACCTCAAGGGTCTTTTTGCAATTTATGGTTAGATGTTCCAATAATCCCACAATTATAGCCATAGATTTTTTTTTTTGAAAGATTAATTTCTTAATTATGAAATCCTTTACCAAGTTAGTAGTTAGTGGGGTTCGAACCCCCAACCTCCATGTTAATTGTGAAATCCTTTGCCACCACACCAAGGGGTGGGGCTTAATTATAGCCATAGATACCAACCAGTACTCGAAACTGTCGGTGCCAGCTGTAAGAAGCATCCCGCAAGAAGCGGCATATAATTAACAATTTTGTTTTTATTATGAAAAAATCTTTATATGTCAAAATATTCATAATCTCTCTCACACACACATATTTACATGTGTATGTTAAAGGGGTCCCTGTATTAACAACTATTGATAGGTCAAAAGTCACTTTCATGATTCCGTAACATGATATAGGAATTATTTTTTACATATTTGTTGATCTACATTGTAACTTAAATGTGAAATACACATAAGATTTCTTCTTGGTTTAAAGAGTTGTAATTTTTTTTTTATTTAAGTAATCTTAAATTACAAGGAGTGTTTGGGAATTGGGATAGTCATTGGCGGGTTGACGTGGGTGAAGATCAATGGTGGTTGGTGGCAGGTGGTGGTGGTTGAGGTAACAATTAGTGGTGGGTGGGGGTGGTAACGATCTGTGGTGTTGACGTCTACAACAGGCTGTTGTGAATAGCTTCAATGGTGATGTGTCCGGGAGGCGAAGGGTTGCGGCAACGCGTGTTGGTTGCTGCTAGTGGTGGGTGACGTGGTGGTAACTACATCGATTGGTGGCCAGGTGGTAGTGTTGATTAGTGCGACGATGATTGGTTGTGGATGGTATCTAACTGTGTTTATTGATGGTGGTCGCTGATGATGGGTAGGCGGCAGTGTTGACGGTGGATAGGCGGTAGTGTTAATTTAAATTTTATTTTAATTGAATTCCAATTAAATTCAGTCAACCAAACAGCCTTAAGAGTATTTTTTTTTTCCTCCCAAACTAGTCTTCAAGCTGTAGACATTGTTAAGAACAATTTAGTTAGGTACTTAGGTCAGCACCTCAAAGACCACCATCAAATCAACGAGAGAAATTAAACATCTATACATGAGTAGTTTATATTCGACAGACGTTACTATTACTTCTTATAATAAAAGATCTTTATCTCAAAACACATATAAATTTATGTTTTAACTCTCCAATTAAAACAAGACAATTAAACACATAACCAACAACAATATTATTATTTGATAATTATCACGGATGAAAAAACCTAACCCCCCGATTTCACATGCTGAAAGGGGTCCATTTCATAATAGTTTGTTTCTATGCGTCCCGTGGGTCCCGCATAAATGATAATCTCCTTTAACTCTAACGGCTACTTATACTCAACATCTCCACCTTCATCTCACCACTCCCCATTCACTCTCACTTTCACTCACAATGGACTCAAAACTCACCATTCTTCTAGCCCTAATATCCCTCATCGTCACCGCCGCCGCCGCCCAATCTCCGGCAGCTTCTCCGACGCTACCACCACCGTCCACCGCCACTCCTCCTGCCGCTTCACCCTCCAAACCGACCACTCCGGCCAAACCACCGGCTGCTGCTGCTCCTGAAACCGCTCCTGTTGCAGCTCCACCGACGGTGTCTGTTTCTCCTCCGGAGAAAACGCCGGTGATCTCGCCTCCGGTTCCGGCGCCGGTGAGCTCGCCACCTGCTCCGGCGCCGGTGATCTCGCCGCCTGCTCCGGTGCCGGTGAGTGCTCCGCCGCCTATGGTGGTTGAATCGCCGCCGGTTCCGGAACCTACTGCGGCTCCGGTGGAGGCGCCGCCGTCGCCGCCGGCGGAAGTCCCTGCTCCGGCGCCTAGCAAGAAGAAGAAGAAGCATGTTGCGACGTCGCCGGCGCCGGCGCCGGAGATGATGGGGCCACCGGCGCCCCCTAGTGAAGCTCCGGGACCTAGCGATGACTCTATGTCTCCTGGTCCTTCTGCTGCCATTGCTGATGATGTAAGATTTCTCTAACTGATTTACTTCATTTTGTTGCGTTATATATTTTTAGAACGAGGACTCATACATTTATTAGAATGACGACTCATACATTTTATCGTCACTTTAAACTATTTATCAAAACATATAACTAACTCGCTTTTAGTTCACAAATTTCTTCTTTAACTATAAATTTAGGCGTCATAATGCAAATATCATCTAGATCTAACTATCTAAGCACTTTATTTCATAAATCAGAATCACATATAACGAATTATGTAGCTGTAACCCACCTTTATTATTTTTACTAAATGCATTCATCCTCTACTAAATCAGTTGCTTTTATATCTTTACTTTACTCAATTGGTGGTACGATTTACTCAATAGGGGTATCTTTAGCATACAGCGTTTAACATGTCTATTGAATATCAAGATGTGTATTAAACATATGCCTATGTTGACAGTTTAAGTCTTGTGATAATTTAGATTTATAGTATGATTAGAGTTGTGAGTGTGAAAAAAGTTAAATTTAATAATTTGATTCTTTTCCTAAAGAATCGCATTAAGAAGTTACAAAAACAGCTGAATATTATATCGGGATGCCGTGATTATCTGAAGTGCATAATTACATGATCTTGAACTTCAAAGGGCGTGACTTGTTACTTATTATTTTAAATAAAAAGTTTAAGTCTGTTAATATATGGTACATTGTTATTAATTTGACATTAATGTTGTGTAATTAATACTAATTGTGTTTATAAAATTGTACTATACGACAGAGTGGAGCAGAGAAATTGAAGGGCGTACAGATGGTGGTCGGGAGCTTGGTATTGGGATTAGCTATATTCAGCTGGCTCTAGACCCACCTTGTTTATTGTTTCTTTTATTTATTTTATCTCATTTATTTGTTTTATTCTAGTGTCTATTTTGTTATTTTTCTAATTTATATATTGTTTAATACATTTATATAAAAGTCGAGGCCCGATCTGTATGTTTGCACGTTTGGATATGGTCCCCTCTCGGATCTTAATTTGCGTTACTGTTTTTTAATTGTTACATTATTTTAGACCCCTAGATCTACTTTTAAATTTATAACTCGTGTATTCAACTTGACATACTAATATTATAAGGTTTGATTAAATGAACATCCCATTATTTTAAATCAACACCCCTAAAATTTCTATACGGCTCGTATAGCCCCATACACGTCGTATAGGGGGGTCGTATAGTCTATACGAGACGTATAACCCCTCTGACAGTCCCCTGAATTTTTCCTCATAGTTAGTGTCGAAATTAGCTATACGCGTCGTGTAGCCCTATATATGTCGTATAGGGGGGTCGTATAGGGCTATATGTGACGTATAGCTCTCTGACATCCCCCTAAATTTTCTCGTTTTCAGTGCATTCAACCTTATAACAACGAGCGCGGGTTAACCCGGGGCTTACCTTTCATTACTTCTTTCACGACGAGAGAACTGCGTCCGCATCAGTCGAACGTCGCGTATGGACCCATACGCGACGTATAGGGAGGTGTCGTTTTATCTGGATGGGTGTCCAAATATTAGGACTCTATTATTATTATATGTATTAACTATTGACAGAATCTTTTAAAATTTATGTATATGAAAATGTATCTTGTTATTTAATTTACATCAAAATTATGTATATGAAAATGTATCTTGTTACACACAACCAAGTGACGCCTACAGTCCATTGCATATAGTAATATCAAAGTATATACATATTCAAGCATTTTACATGTTATATAGCCTAAGCTTTGTATTTGTTTGGATAACAAATGAAAGGCCAACTGCCAATGGAATTTACCTTATCGGATGTACCTTTAACATAAAGGTAAGATAATAAGAAAGAAATGTATAGAGAATAAGAGCTGATCCATTAAAAGATAAAAGTCATCTAACATGTTAGCGTACGACTATGTGTAAATAAAATTAATCGATGATAAGTCATCTGATATGTGTGTTAGTGTGTGCGACTATGTATATAGACAATATAATACGCTCGTATCTCAAATGAAATATGAACTTCAGTCGGTAATTTCTTACACTACATGAAAATAACGATGTTTAGAATGGTATGTATTCATAAAGTTTAGAATGTTATGTATTCGTATTGTTATGTTGACATTTTAAAAACTCATTTTATTAAAATTCTCATCCACTCAACTTGAAAATTAGAACAAGGAAAAATATACTTAAAAGGTCAACCCACCAACCATTTAGGACCTATTTAATCCATTGGTTGCAGCACATTTACAACTCGCTAACCTATTTGATTTGTTTAGATACATTTATGTGTGTCAAGATTAAAGTTAATGTCGTGGACATGAATAAATATATAACCTCATAGGTTACCCATCTAAAAACTCATGGTTTTGTCTTTACCTTACGAGTTGCTCGGTAAAACGTGTATTGATAGTCGATAGAAAATGTTTCCACCCCTTTATATAGAATGTCTCGGTCTGCCTCTCGATATGATACTTATAATAAGGGGTTTGAAACATTCTCTGCTAAGACCCGTTTTTTTTTTGGACAAACAACTCGTTAGGTGAAAGAAAAACCGTGAGTTCTTAACTGGATAACCCATCGGAGACAAATTTGACAATATTTTGGTACGTTTTACTTGGACTGTTACACTCACCCCACAACTTTTGGTTGTTCATCTTGACACCGCTAGACCATAGACATGACGGTTGCTTATATACAAGGCTAATACCAAACATTAAAAGAAATAAGTCATAAGTTTCTTACAAGTCAAATTAACATACTAAAACAAATGTCATAACATGCTTTTAGCTTTAGTTATTATGTCGTTTATTCGCTTTTACAATCGTAACATATATTTTCATTTTTAATGTCAAGTGTGAAGGTGCTCATAACACAAGTTCAATAAGCTTTCAAGAAGTATTGATACACAATTTGTTTGTGTTTTATTATGATTGAGTTTGATTAGATTGTTTTGGGTAGAAATTTTATGTAGGTGTTAGTTTTTTTAGTTGGTACCAAACTACCAATGATAATCTTCCAATCGCATAAATCTGGGCCAGAGCGGCCCAAAAGATGCAGACCTAAATAATCTACAAGAGTTGGGCCAAAAAGAGTGTTAGAACTTTTAAGGCTTAAATGATTTGGCCCGTGCCGGTCATTCTTATTATTATTTTTTATCTTATGCCATAGTGCAATAGTGCAATACTACTATAGAAATATTTTAACTAATATCTAATCAAATCAAATTAGAAACACAAAGTTGTCAAAGGAAAAAGTAAATCTTGAAGTAGGCCTTATAAATAAACTGAATATTATATATGAATGTTGTTATGACATACTAAGATGTAACAAATTAATAACATTGTTCAAACCGATAAACGAATAGCAATCTTTGGGTTCAAGATTGGGCTCATGCTTGGGATCATTTAGGCTTGACTCGATTCGAACTTTAGCCAACTAATTTCGAGTAGCTCATAAACGGTTCGACTCATTTACACCCCTAATATGATGCAGTGTATCTCTATATGTTATGCGTGGTTACATACGATGGAGATATGATCCAAGGGTTTATATTTCATTAATGTTTAGTATGTACGAAAACGTCTAAGTGATGTGTTTATTATATCCACTCCGATTGTTGGCTATCTTAAGAAAGATCTAGAACTGGAAATGAGAAGCACATGAGGTCATGAGGAAGAGTTCAAGTTTTAATTGTTATTATGGCAGTGTGCAATTTTAATTGCTTGGTTATTATGATGCCAGTGAAGATTTTGTAATTATACCCCAAAAAGGGTGTGTTATAGTACAAGTTTTAGGTAACACAAGTTCCAAAAGTATTAATAATTAAAGTATGCTAAGTTTGAAGATGCAGCCACACAGACCAGGCTGTAATGTTTGGATATAAATTATTAAATGAAATAATACATATCATAAGAATGGCTCGACTGTGTTTTTCATCTCAACTTTTTGAAAATTATATGTTTAGTTTTTACTGTTGACATAGCACTTTTGGTACATGCCACTTTGGTTTCTTGGAGGTGAGATATTGACGGAAAGAATGTAAATGGTTAAATAACCATATTATAGATCACAATTAATGGATTTGAGGTAAGGTATTAAAAGAAAGAAGGGTAAATAAGTTAAATAACCGTTTTATAGATCACAGTTAATGGATTTGAGGTGAGGTATTAAAATAAAGAATATAAACGGTTAAATCGTTTTATAGATCACACTTTATGGATTAACGGTTAATCATCCATCACTTGTCGTTAACGTGTTGTGATGTCAATCCTCTCTATTTTATTTTGTCTTGGCGTTTTAGATTTTGTATATTTAATCAAACGCTAAATAATTTATTTTATAATACGTCAAAGTTAAACATTGTTTTATTTAGAAAACACTGATTGTGATTCTCATTCTTAAGGGATTTTAATCTACACAGAATGTGTATATCTGATAAAATATAAACTGTAATTTACATAGTAAAATTTAGTTTATGGTCATGTAAACGACAATTTACGTTTATATAAACTGCAGTTTATAAGGGGTAACATGAACAACATACAATCTTTTTTAAATGGTTAAAATTATATACATCTAAAGAAAAGATGTATGCAAACATAGTATGATCCGAAAAGAATAACTAAGTTGATAACTCCACTACATTCTCGGTGAAGATTTCATCACTAAATATTAACTTATCCGTCATTTTTCATTTTATTTTTTATTGAATGTAAATACATTTGGATAATATATTTATATAATCTAGGTAAAACCATAAAAAAATGTCTTTAAATACTCATAAAAAAACTCAAATAAACTACACCATAAAAAGTTGCCTAACATACCAGAATAAACCCAACCTTACAAACCAAGTAATTAAGCAGATCTTGAGTAAAATTAAACCTCACATGTTGATTATTAAATAACCGGAAATAAAAGCGTTGTTGCTCTAGCAACACCAAGGTGTTTGGAAAAAAAGACTCTTCTCATGTGGTTGAGGGTTCTAGATTGAGATGATGATGGTGATGGCGTTGAAGCTTGGGTGTGGTAGTGCAAGATGTGAAATCCTTCAATTTTGATATCTATAAAAATCTAACATTTTATCTGACTATATGTTCGGATAAGTAATCCAATAAAGGGAGAGGAAATTCTTCTGTTTTTTCTCGTGTGACACGTAAGTGTTATTCAGTTTTCATTCATTGTTTTTACTTTTTTCTAGTTTGGAGAGCGTCGTACTATATTTCTCTATATGCATGTATGTATGACACAGTACAACTCGCATACCCACCAATTTAAGGTTTGGTGTTATATTTGGTCACTGGAACCGAGGGTTGGTATTTTCACTCAGGGTCAGGTTTCCACCCTCTGCTCCTGAGTTCCACTTTGTATCTCTAAGAATTTCATAAATTTAGCTACAAGATGTTAAAATTACTTGAAATTATAAAAACTTTTAATCTCTATAAAAAAGATCACAATTTACCTTTCTTTAACAACTTATTTTACTCTTAAATACAATCAAACTTACACTTACAAATATTTAAACTTACACTAACAACACCACTAGTCCATGAACTCACACGATTTACCTCATTACTAGCTTAGTATATCGTTCTTTATATTTTTAAACAAAATTTCATTTCATTTACAAAAATTCTTTATAGCAAAAACAAAAGTAAAAGCAACTACTCAAAAAAATTATATTTATATTCTCTTAGAACAGAATTTCATTTCAGATAATCCAAACGAAAGTAAAAGCAATTTACTCAAAAATTATTGTAGAGTGAAAACCGAAAGAGACATGTGGGTTGTCGAATCGTACGTTGTTTAATAACATCCATGTGAAAATAGACGTTTACTCAACTACATGGTTTCAATTACCACTATAAATTCCAACACTTAACACTCCCATCACACCATAATCCAACAAAATGAACCACCATCAGTTTTCTATTCTGCTCATCACCACCCTCCTCCTCTTCACCTCCGCCATCGCCGCCGCGGACTCCGCCACCGCCACCGCCGCCGCCCCAATCTCTCCCGCCCCTTCCCCGGTCCTAGGTAGTTATATTCATCCATGTTCTTTAAAATTTTCTAGTAGATATTTGAAGTTGTTGTTTGATTTGATTTGATTTTAAATTTAAGGTGCGCTTGGATGTGATGGGAAGTGTGGAAAAAGGTGTGCGAATGCGGGTTACAAAGAACGTTGTTTGAAATATTGCGGAATCTGTTGTGAGAAATGTGAGGGGTGTGTGCCTTCGAGTCCCTATGCAGACAAGGCAGAGTGTCCTTGCTACCGCGACTTGAAGAACTCGAAGGGCAAGGACAAGTGCCCTTAACTTTTATATTTATCTATTCTGGTTTTTCTATTGGGTTTATATATTATTTAAAAGTTAAAGAGTACAAACTACAAAGATCAATCTACTTCTACATCATGTTTCTTAGTGTTAAAACTTAAATCAATAAAAGCCTTGGCTTGCTTATAGTAATTACGATGGCGCGTTGATGAATGGTGTAATGTATGTAATGGGTATGAACATGAGAATTCTTATTGTTTTGTAGTTGACAACGTATCTTTTTATGAGGTTGTGGTTATATAAAGTATTGAAATTAATGGTTATTGTATTAAACATATATAAGTTTTAAAGTTTATTACATATAATGAATTGCATATAATGAATTTGATAACTAAAAGTATTTTAAAACTGAATCTGAAATTTCGAATTCATGAAACAACAAATTTGTAATTACAAACTTGCTATATATAAAAGGTTAGTATGTGATTTCGGCATGCATTGTACATATGTAATCTCCTATGTATTAAAGTATTTTTATTAGTGAGTATTGAACATCAAAGGCTAATTAGATGAATTACTTGTTATTAAAAATATGTTAACTTGAAAGACCCACGACCCACATTCAAACCTTATTAGATAAACATTTTGGATGGTCACTTTTGCTATGTCTAGAGAATAAAAAGTAGAAAAAAACCAATAGTCAATATATGACTAACATATTTGATAAAGACTTTGTATTTTAAGATAAAGATGGTGAAACTCACATAGATTTGTTACTAAAGAAAAAAAAAACAATAAATGTGGTTTGTCTTGTCTAAATCCAATAGCGATACGAAGACAGAACATGACATTGTAATCAAATAATTATTTTGGATGGTATAGGCTAAGGTTTAATACGTGACATGACTTTATAGGTATACGACCACATAACATAAAGAACTTATATGTAAGTATCAGTGTATATCTTTATATAATTATATGAGATTATTGCCTGTATATCGGACATAATGTTTGGTCTAGTTGTTGATTGCCAAAAGCTTATTACATCAAATTATGTATTTTTATAACATGTTAATCATTTTTATATAACAACTAGGTTAGTGAACCGTATACTATACGGGTTAAATAAAAGATACATAAAATTAATTATTTAATTTGTTTTAATTCAAAATATCATACTAAATCATATGATGTGTAAACTTTAAAAATTGAGTTGTGATTATTAAAAAATTAAATTCTCGACTATTATGATATTATTATCATATTAAATAAAATTTTAGATTTATTTAAAAAATATCAGAAAATTAAAAAAGTTTGACTTAATTGATTTTTTATTTATATTATTTAATGTAAAACTTAAAATTTTAAGATTAAGTATGAAAAGTTTAACACAATTAATTTTTCTTTAAAATAATTGGTTTATTGTGATGATAACACGTTGACAAATTCTATGTGGACACCATAGGAAAAAATCACGTAACATTCAAATTAATCTTTTATTAATATGTATAGATGTATACATATAGATTTCAATTTGTGGACATCTATTAAATATTTTAATTCAATTAAAACAAAAGATTATTTATTACGTGACGCGTATTCCAAATCTGCGTAGATTACCCACATCTCATAGTTTTTCTTATTAGTTTCTTATTTAAAAAAGGAATTTAATAAAATTTAATATATGCAATAAATTAATTTTTAATTAAAACATGGAAAATAATAAATGCCAGCTGGCATGGAAAGGTGCATACTTTCTCCATGTGGCAGAAAATAGAAATTGTGTATAAGCATATATAATATTTTTTACACACACACTGTGTTTTTTATATCATCACATTTTCATTTTATAGGATTGAAGAATATATCACGTTAGTAGTAGTATGTCATTTAATATTCTTTTTAGTTTGAAAAAAAAATTGATTTATAAATATCATAGATATTTAATCTTATTAGTAACAACAAAGGGAATTAAAGAAAAATCAATCACCACATATAAAGTTGATTTGTAACATCTAGTATTATAACATAATTAAGTTGATTTCATTTCTAATTATTGTTGCTTTATGTACCGAATTTGTAATCAATAATTGCACATCACACGTACAAGAAATTTATATATTAATCGATTATGGATTTATAGTTCAAACCTATATCAAATTGTTGATTAGACTTTATAAGTTATAGTATGTTAATACATGGGGTTAGAAAAAATCCAACATATTAAAATCATTAGACTTTGTTAATATCTTGTATGTTACATGTCGTTAACCATTAATAAAATAATAGATAATAAAATTTTAATAAATTATAAATAATAAATAATAAAAATCAAGAATTATAAAAATTATATTAAAGATAAGATATAATTAAGATATTATAATTTATTATGTTTTAATAATTTATTAGAATACAAAGATTTATATTTTGGATATTTAGTTATTTAGTTTATTTATTTAAAATTATTTTAATTTAGTAGAAGAGAATTGTGAGTTACAAAAATTTAGGCTTCACCAGAAGGTGACACGTGTCCCTCAATAATCTTCTTTTATTATATAGTATAGATATAAATATAGAAGTATAGATATATTACAGATTATTAAAAGTTTAGAAGCTTGTTAAGTTAATTAACTAATCATCAAAGGTGTCAATTATTCAACTTTTTAAGCATCAACAAACACTCTAATCATATCTAAGCATTAGGGTGAGTTTTGTGTGCAAGATATATGTGATATATGATGTGATTAACTACTTATCTTCATCAATTATATTTATTATCTAATCGCCTGTGTTTACATATAGTATGAGTTAGTTGGATATATATAAAGAACAATAGACTTTTTAATTTGTTGGTTGTATGATTCTAAGTCTACCCTAATAAAACAAAATATTATGTGTCACATGACACTTTTTTAGCTACTCGATTTAGGTTTCACCTAGACATTGTACATGTATTATTATCAGAATTAAAGTTAACCATTTAATAATATATTAAATGCTAATTATACTATTTATATACTTTCCAAATTATAAAACAAAATATTTTCATAATTTAAAAACATGTTTCTTTTTATTATAAACTAGCTATAGTAACCCGTGTGTTACACGGTTTGAATAAATAAAAAAATAATATAATAAAATTTATTAATTATAAAATAATATTTTAAGATATAATATCACTGAAATTATGTATTAGAAATGACTGTAAGTTATAAAATAGTGATATCAACTTTTTAAAACTTTATTTTTTCAAAAAAATAAATAAACGTTTTGTTCTAAAACAATCCATATAAAAATGTCATTTTTAAAAATTTTCTTATTATAACTCTTAAATTTAATTATTTTTGGTTATAAAAAAACTTTTTAAATATACCAATTTTAAATATTTCATATTTTAAAAAAAAGTCTTATGCTTTAAATAAATTTATTATTTTATAAAAAATTGTTTATTTAGAAATAACATTAATAAATAGATCTCTTTATTAATTTATTAAATCTAAAAAAGTGTTAAATATTATTATTAGTAATTAAGGTAATTATTTAATAGGAGAGAGAGGCGGAAAAATTTTAGTGAGAATGATTGTGGTGTTGACACGTGTCATCCCAGATACCTTTTTATTAGAATAGGAAGATATTATTTTTTTTAAGAACAGAGGTTTATAAAATATGAAGTTTTTGATGCAAAGAACTTTAAAAAATGACATTGTTCAAAAGTTTATTTAAAAAAAATTGGAGTGTTTAAAAAAACAATTTTTAAAAATAAAAGTTTTAAAGACGAAAGTTTACAAAAATATTATTATTGTTTTATTATCTAAATTAACTATCATACGTAATTTCAATAATATTTTATCTTAAAAATTATTTTTTTATTTTTTATTATTAATAAATAACTATTAATTTAATATTTTTATTTAACCCGTGTATTACATGGGTTTTTAACTAGTAATAATAAAGGAAATCAAAAAAGGACAACTAAAGCTAAAACGTGATTTCTATCCTCAAAGCAACCTCAGTGCACCATTCAGCTGAACAATGTGCTTTCGATTTGTAACAAATCATTTCACAAAAGAAACGAATATCTGATCGACAATGTACCGCCGGTGAACATTGTACGAATGGTGATAAGTCAATTGATCTTGCTGAGTTTTTATGAATTTCAACTAACAAGAAATAGATGATTTTCTGGTCACCATACATAAGCATCTTCATGATTTCCGGAGATGGAACCCCATGGAGCATGCACATTTTTTACGAGCCACACTGATTTGTTTGTAATTGTCAACCAAAATGTCACAATCCATTGAACTTATCATCTTTTGACAACCAGGTTTGGCCACACCTAATATGAACCAACGTGTTTCGCGAAACCAACCAACCGAGTAATGTGTTTTATCTTGCTGTTTTGGGGCAAATGATTTTTACCAAAACTGTATTATTAATTTGAAAATCTTTCTATCAATATCCAATAGTCCAAAATTACTTTTTTATCATTTTGAAAATCTTTTTAACAATATCCAACAATTTTTTTTTAAAAAAAATTTAATCTAGGTCATATACGCCACTAATACACTAAAAATAGTTGTTTACATAACAGTCCTGTAATGTAAACGGCTGTTTATAATGAACCAGTGCTATAGAATGCCTAGTCATTAGTCAGTGGTATATAAATCCAGTCACCCTTTTAAAAAATAAACTAGAATTTTATAAACTAAAATTTTATAAACTAGAATATTGGGGTGAGGTTATTCTACAAAATGTATTTTTACTACAAAGTGTGAAAAGACACAATAAGGCTAAAAAAGCCACAAAAAAATTATATCTCACAATCTAAATCGAATTTTTCAATAAAGTACTTCGGAGTCTCTGTTACTCTCGTCGTCCTCTTTCTTTTAAAAAAATAAAAAATAAAATAAAAACTATTTATTATGTCTTTTTATGACACAATGATGTCATCGTGTCTTTCATAATGACACAATGAAATCATTTTGTCTTTCATAAATGACACAATAAAAAACATTAATTTTTTTTATTTTTTGTTTATTTTTTTCTTTAGTGAGGACGGTTAGGAGAACAAAAACTTGAAATTACTTTTTTGAAATTCGATTTAGATTGTGAGATAAAAAAAAAATTTGTGATTTTTTTGACTGATTGTGTCTTATAACACTCTGTGGCAAAAATACACTTTGTATTTAAAGATCTTTTTTATTCTTAAAGGGTAAAAACATGATATGACCCATCCTAGATTCTAATATCCCAAGAGTTGCTATGCATAGCAAAATAATGAATATTACACCTTAGACCTTAAAGAGTGAAATGCTTAGGTCTAAATAGATGAAAATAAAAGTTGAACTTGGACAATTGAACTATCTTCTTTCATATGTTAGTAGGAAAAGTAATGCGTGTCAAGTCCAATTTGACTACATAATTGTACAATCTTGATGGTCTAGGTATTGACCTCTGCCATGATGATATATTTATTAACAAATCCTTATATACTCGAGATGAAGAGACAACAAAGGTTGAAATTTAACGGTTGATTCCGACACACATGATGATCATTCACCCATATAAATTTTAAATACTAAAAACATTAAAACCAGGATCTCTGGATGCATGCAGTTCCAAGGGAAAGTCAATTAGGGGACTGAACATGTGACAATGCGTCTGCAGGCGTCTATAGAGACCAGGATGTGTGTGCGTGTGACAACAATGAAGGCTACCGAGACAATGGTCATGGTCAGTATTTGCATGTAGCCATCATATTATAATTTTGTACAATCTGAATTGAGTTCTTTTGAAAGTTAAATCACTCAAGCAAAATAAGCATTATTGTAAGATAATGTATTTAATTAAGCAGAAATGAGTTATTTTTTCAGAAGTTACATACAGAAACAAACAGAAAATGACAAGTCAGACATGTCATCTATACTAAAGATCAATATTCAAAGAACAATCACAAAATTACAATAAACATATGCAGAAACAGGTATAAACTTTAAAAAATTCACGATATGCATGAGACAACTCACTTCTAAAAATCATGTATCCTCTATTCCTCTCTACCGTTATCTTTTCTGTCACAAATCAATAATAAATTTACACTAGTATACAAAACTTACCTGTAAAACCAACCCAAATTTCCTCATCTCCTCCCACCATTGCCATGCCGTTGGTTTCTAAAGAAACTCAGCAGCGATTGAGCCTGCAAGATAACAAAAGAAACCCGACTTCATATTTAAAATTCAACACAATACTGATCCGAATACAGGGTATCGAGAAAAGTAACAGAATCACACCTTTTCCCTGGCTCTCGGGGTACCCGTACTTGACAAAGCCGCCAACGGTGGGATGGCTCCTGCATGAAGTACCATGTTACAGAACCTGTTACTATTAGTACACAGCTGTAAAAGTGCTGCAGCAGCATTCTCCTTCCCTCGTGCCGATCCCAATTCCACCACTTCAACAAGCATAGGTATCCCACCCTCCTGACCTATCCTAGCTCGACCCTCAGGAATTGTAGCTAGATTTGATAGAACTGCAACCGCCTTATCCACCAGCCCAGTTGCAGGGTCCATTAAGTCTACTAGGAACTTAACAGCACCTGCCTGCACAATACGGGATTTGTTTTCATGAAATGTTGATAGGTTAAACAGAGCCGTAGCTGCATCTTTCTTTCCTCTTGGGGTCCCGTTTCCTAATAAATCAACCAGAGGCCCAATAGCTCCAGATCTCCCGATTTTTATTTTGTTGTCTTCAAACACTGAGAGGCTAAAGAGTGTTGCAGCAGAATTTTCTTTAGCTTCTGAGCTCCCGGTTTCAAGAACATGAATTAATGGTTCGATCGCATTGGAATTACCGATTGTGGTTTTGTTGACATCATTTATAGACAAGTTCAAAAGAGCAGTAACAGAATTTTCTTGGATGGTTTGGTCAGGTGAATAGAGCAGGCCGATCAATAAGTCAATAGCCCCACAATTTGCAATGATATTTCGAATGTCTTTATCGTGCCTGGCAAGTAATCTGAGTTCCAAAGTAGCATTTTTTACTGTATCAAGTGAACTGCTACTCAAGTCATCAATCAGGTTTTTTACCTGGGTTTCAATTCCACTGAGGTCGGGCCGGGTTTCAGGAACAGAAGAAATGATTCTTGGTCCAAATCTTTCAGATGATCTGCGCCATATTTGACTTCTTGGTCGGTTTCTGAACCGAGGTTGGTATTCATGCTGGTCCGTTGGGGTGGCACTTGAGGCGGCCATGGCGGGCTGAGGCTCTGCTGTCACCTCCACTGAAGCATCACTATTGTTTCCTGTTGCTTCCTGTGGTGAAGACTCTTCATTCGACCCATGAGAGTGCTCCAAAGACCCTTCATCCACTCCACCGCCACCTGAAGATTCTTTTCTAGGCGGTGATATGGTGGAAGGTCCACCTGAATCCACAATTCTTTCCCCAGATTCAGATAGTTCACCATCTTCATTTTCCAACTCAGGCATGGAATCTTCTGAAGATGAACATACATGGTGCACCAGAGACGCTTCTTCCTGATGGATCACGGACTTCACAGGGTCTGGCAGGTTAATATTGTTGGATTCACACCAACTTGCAATGAGTGCCTTAACAGTGTAATTGGGAATAAGATTAGTGTGGGCAAGGGTTTGCATTGTCTTCGGGCAAACAGTAAGACCAAGATCAATCCAATTACGGATATACACCCGTTCATACGTTTGTCCAGAAGCCACAATAACAGGATCAGTCATGAGTTCAAGTGATAATGGGCAGCAAAAGTCGGGTGGTATGGGTATGGTGTCGGCGCTCTGTGATTGTTTTAATTCAATAAAGCAATTATGCATGTGTGTAACAAGAGTAATCATTTCCTCAATGCACTCGACATCCCTAATCTTCTCTAACTGTTCAGCATTCTCCTTCAAGTTTTCAAGGGCAACCAACTCAACTAAAAGTTCTTGATTTGATTTTAAGCTAAGCAAATCAGCAATTTTTGACCTGATATCTGAGCTAGGTTCATTGCCCTCCACTAGATCTTTTATAGCTTCGGAGATGATTGCTGATGGCTTTTCATACCCTATATTCTTAATTTTCTGCACGCAGTGCTGCAATCAATTATGTTATACGTAAGAAAAAGAAAAAGAAAAAGAAAAAGAAAAATTATCATTGATTTCAAATTATGTCAATAATCAAAGGTTCTAACTAGAAATTTTGAAGGTACCTCGAGTGATGCTGAACTCAGTTCAACAGGCAGTCCTTCACATGATTGCAGCAGGTCAAGGATGTCTAGACCATGGGTCCGAACTTTTGTAAACAATGATTCGACTTTTAAAACCTTTGAATAACAAAAATGAGTCAAAAACCTCTGCATGAAAAGCATTATTTTGAAATTACAAAGTGCAGGTTCTTAAAACATACAAAGTAAACTTTACTCATAAATGGATGAGAATCTTCTAGAACCTCCCTGAGTTCATCAACAGACTGACTCAAGCCTGCAAATTCCTTTTGTAATGACTGATCTGAAGCCAAATCGACATCAATAATAGACTCGAGTACCGGCTTAATTAACTTCAGCACTTCTTCACTCTTGATGAGATACTTTTTAACAATTTCACAACATTTCTTATCTTGGCATGACAGATGAATAAGAGTAGAAATGTTTTTGACAAGTGCTTTCAATATTGATATCTCCATTTCACCTGTGTAAATAAGCAACTCTTTACAGACAACTACAATGATATTGATCTTAACTAAAAATCACAATACAAACATGACTAACCTATCTTTGCAAATTCCTGATTTGCAAACTAATATGAACTTGTTCACCTAAAGACCTCCACTGATGAGTATCTCCTGGATCTCCTTAGGCAAATGCATAGACACCGACTTCAGTAGAATGTAACTGAAAAAAAAAGAAGCAAATTTATAGCTTAAAAAATAAAAGAACAATGAAACGCCATGGGATTTACAACAGTTTTACATGATGCAATATTATTCAACCATACATTTGACATTGACAAAAACCCTAGGAAAAAAAAAGAAACGAAAAGAAATGCCATTGATATGCATATAAAATATGATCATGAACACCTTTTAACCTTTATAGATAAAATCAAATGTGTGATTCAATACATTTGGGGAACAACAAATCCTTACCACAACAATCAGCAATCAATAGGCAAACAGTGAAATCAACCAAAATCAACACAAGCAAACCCTGAATTAGTGAATTGATTAATTTCGACTTACCTTTTATGACTTCAATTAGCAAAATCAAAGTATCAGGGCTTAAATCCTACTACAGAACAACGAAACTTTCAATAACAGGTCTTAATTGACCAAACCATCAATTCAAACCGCGTCAAATACAGCTGTTGAATTAGTCCCCAAACAGTAAGAAAACGAAACCCTAGAAACATCAGATGAGCAGAAGATGAAGAGAGTAGGAGTTCACCTGAAGAATTGCATAGGAATATGGGGTGAATTTCAGGTGAATTTGAAATTAGTTGGTTTAATTTGTAAGCAGATGAATTGAATATAGATGTTGTGATTGGATCTCTGAGACGATATTGCTGTCTCTCCTTCGTCATCATTCGACTACTGTTCTTCAACTATTATGACTATTTAATTAGTTTTTAAATACATGGTTGCCTAAATTCACACCACCCACGTACACACAATGAACTTGACTCCTTGAGGGTGTTTGATATACAATGTTAACAGATGAAGTTTATTTACTTGATAAATTCATAGATGACTTTAAATTGCATTTTTATAACAAAATCATAATATTTCAGTAAAAAAAAGGTTATCTAGTTAGATTTAAGAGAAAAACCAAAGAAACCAAAACATAGTTGGAATAGCTGAATTGGAAAATATTGAATCATTTGAGAACGTAATCGTTAGGTTATCATCGTATGGAGTGTAAAATAATTAAATTAATGAACCAATAACTAAAAAGTTTGTAATTTTTTTTTATGAATAGCATATTAGTTGTGATTTATTCTTATTGATAAACTAAAAGTTTTAGTGACATTTGATTTGACTTTAAAATATTATTGGATAATTTAATAAATTAGATTAACCTTGCTTATGTTAAAAACCGACGGTTAATCGGACCATCTTTTCCAACAACTGAATTTATTAAGCCATTTATAAGCATAACAAATCGGTTATAAATATATAAAACTAAACATTGGCCATATATTTGTTTTAGCCTATAACTGCATCATTTTTACCGAACCCAACTAGTTATAGAGATTATAGACATGAAACATTTATTGTAGATTAAGTTTTAGCTCATAACCAAACCGAAGTCTGGCTCATGGGTGATTCTTCAAACTCGAGTTTAGCTCGTTATTTATTAATTATGTAATTATACACATACACATATTAACATTATTTTGTTGTTTTATCATTGTTATATATTATATTAAAACAATTTAAATGTTATATAAATAACAGGCTTGTTCTTAGATCGGAAGTCTGATTAAGCTCGGGCTCAAACTCATCTATTAAATAAGCTCTAATTAAGCAAGAGCTCATTTAAGCTCAACTTGATTTAAATTTGTAGTAAAAGAATTTCGAGCATATCACAAGCAATTCAACTTATTTACAATACACAGTGATGTTAATTAATTTTTACAAATATAGTAGTCATCAAGACCATACAAATAAAAAACACTCGTTGTGAGGTTTATTTATATATAAAAAAATCTAATGTGTAATGACCCGTTCAAACCTTGTAAGTTGCAAAGGCGCTTTACTCGATTACGACTACTTAATTGTAAAAAGTTTTCTAACCATGAAATTTTACATCCTCATCTATGATAAGTTTGGTCTATTAATACGATTGGAAATAAGTGTAAGTTTATAAGTTTTTGTCGTTGTTATTATAATTATTTAGTTTATGCATTAATGAAATCTAGGTGACTAATTTGAATGAAAGTAGTAGTCATCCAGAAAAGAAAATGTTTGAATGGGTCATGTTATTTGGTTGATAGTGTAACCCCAATGAGAAGACAAAATAAGTGTTGTTATCGTACTATAATTGTTTTATTCATTTTATAGTATTTTATTTGTGTACCGTTTATCACAGACCAGTGCATTTTATGTATATCAAGGATGTCAATATCAATATTTTATTCAGTTATTTGTGACTTTTATGTATTTTACTATATCAAGATAGCAAGATGAGAAGATCCTTGGTGAACATCGGTCTCTTTCATAGATATTGTGATTTGATTTGCATATGTTTTTCTAAATTAAAGAAGGGACACTAGCCGTCTAAATTTGAAAGACTTAAAAAAATTTACTAGTTATCATTATTATATGTGAATCCAAGGATCGTCAGAGAATTATCAGTTTAGTTAACGACAAACAATGATTGCGGAATTATCACTGATTGTTGTTCGATTGATCGATTGATGTAAAGTTGTTTGACAAAACACGAACTATGTGTTGAAAACTTTGGAATCTAAACAATCTGAAGTTTATAGAATATGAACTTGGTTGCAATCAATTCTAAAACAAAGTTACCTTTTGCTTTCTTTCTTGCAAACCACGATGAAGAACATGAACAGAGAATCAAATCAGAGACCAAAACTTGGATAAAATCTCAGAAACGTGTGATACACTATCAGATTAAACCATTTGACCGCAATTATCAAACGTTTAATCGGATTAGAACTGAGATTTTAGAGAATTGAAATTATTTTGTGAAAAACCTTGCGATTCAGAAGAGGTCTCGCAAAGAAACAGAGAACAGAGAGGGCCGGCCACCGTTTTTCCAAAGTCTCCCCTTTTTATTTCTTTTGGAAACCGCCGATCGGAAGTTCCACAGGAACCTTGCTCCGACCAAGCCCTGCTCCGACCAAGGAGACCCAATCGGGAACCCTTTTGAAAGTCCATTGAAGCCTGTGTCCAGATTGTTCTGTTCCTTTCTTTCTTCTTTTTCTTTCCGATCTGATGCAAAACAATAATATAGAAATTTAAGAACTGGGCTTTGGACCTGTATTATTTATTTGTAAGATAAGCCCAATCAATTTTAACACACAGCCCAATTTATTTCTTTTGGACCTGTATTATTTATCTGTATTATTTATTTTGTATTATTTATACATACAATTAATTGTAGTGTAAAACGAGCCCGCACTCCCGCGTCGCCTAACTCGTTTAATCACTATAACAATTTATCAGATCGGCAAGTTAGTCCAATAACACTAAAATTATTGATAACACTAAAATTATCAACACTATGAAGAACAAAATCAACTAATGAAAAGCAAATGAACGTAAGATGAAGAACACATAAATGTTTTAAAAGTTTTCCATTAATGGTTGTGTAATGACTAGAATAAACAAAACAAAACAATGAATGTTATTGCTATTGCTAGGGTTTAATGCTATTTTGATGCGTGTATATTGTTCTAGGATTGTTTGCGGCTGCTAAGGTTTAATCGTAATGATTAGTAGCTGTCACTCACAATCTCTTCAATATTGTTTTTTTAAAGTGTGTACCTAGGCCTCGTATTTATAAGCTTAGATATTTACTATTAGGGCAATCAGTAACCTTCTTATCGGAGTAAGAAAGTTACTCAGAGAATATCCTGATGTGATATTCTCTGTCTAAAGTGAAAGTCGTCCGCAGATGTTGACTTGTCAATTTAGTGTTTGACTTTGTTGACTTGATGTACTTGATGAAGTACATTAAGTGTTGGTCCTCCGCAGGAGATTAGTCTTCCGCAAATGCTCCAGTTGCCTTGGATGATTTTGTTGTTGTAAAGCTTCCCCAGGAGTCCTACGGAGTCCATACTTGTAGTCTTCCAGAATATCTACGGAGGAACAGTTTGTTCATCCGTAGATGTTATTCAACACTTAGTCGATTCAAGAAATTGACTAAGTCTTAATGTTTTTCCGGTAAATATACATGAAAGCAATACATAATAAATGGGTTAACCTATAAACATATATTACGTACATAATGATGGAAAAAATACAAAAGTTGTTGCAATGATTGATTCAAGAACTAAACCTATACAAAACTCTAGACCTAACATTATATATAAAGAATAGTCCATATACTTAATATTTACATGTCTCGTACGCTTATTACTCACCAACTTGCATTTGTACTCCTTATGTGGTACTTTCTCATTTTTGGTAGGTTCTTTTTATGTGTTTGTGGTTCTTCTTTTTTTTTTTTTTACCAACACATCCACTTGGTGGTTTGCCACGGCTACAAACTCTTCAGTCATCGCCTTGCCTCTCATAGAGCACACGTCACAATGGGTTTTAGCTTGCTTTAGTGTGAGATGATGATGTGAAGAAGAAAGGAAAGGATGAATGTTCTTGTGCAAGAACGTCTAATTTGAGAGGGGAAGAAGCTGGTTTTGATTGTGAGTAGGCAAAATCCATACAAGATTAAAATCCACAATATCACAGGATTATGATATATTTCTTAGATCAATAAAAAAATTATAGAAAATTTTATTGAAAAAAATTAATTGAAAAATATCATAATTTATTGATATACTCATTTGTTTATTATAATTTCTTCAGTTATAAACTAAATTTAAAACTAAAATTACAAATAAAAAAAAAGAAAAAAACAAACAAACAAATTGGTGGCCAAAAGCTAAACAACAGAAAAATTACTCTAGCACATAAGTTTTTTTTTAATGCAAGTAATAATACTAAGTAGTTAGTTTATGTTTATTGGTCCAAGCCAGAGTTCTTATGTCAAAATTCTGTTATAAAAGAAAATCTCAAAATTAAATTTTTGTCTAGATGTCTAATAAAGGCCGAAAGGCCCGAAACAAGTTCCAGCCACCAAAACATCTAATACATCCACAAATGGTGTATCAGTGTATGTGCATGTTTTCTTTTCAACAATAATATTTTATTTTTAGAGTCTCTAAATTACAATTAGCTAGGTTTAAACGTAAGTAGTGTTTAAAGAATCCTAACTCTTAGTAGAGGCCACCAACCCAAGTGGCTAATATATGTGTGTGTGTGGAAAAAGTTTTGTTCAATAGTGAATTTAATAAATTTGTAAGTGTATCGTGATTACAATAAACTAAAACAATACAAATACATGAGTATTGTTATCTTTGAAGACTGAATAGTGGGTAGGAGAGGTTGTTTAAGGAAAAAGAGAGGGAGACAGGTTGAGATCATTGTTTTGAAAACTAGACCCGCTGATCGGACCAGTCAGACTGGAAATCAAACCTTAATCCAGTTTGGTTCGGTGCTTAAAATCGGTTTGGCGTTGAATCGGTGGTTGGACCGATTCGCCCGCTTGAACCGGCGGTCGGACTGGGAACCAGACCAGTCAGACTGGTTGAACCAATTTTTTATATATATATTCCTAACAATTTCAATATATTTTTACATATTTTCATCCAAATAATTATAATTTATCCGATTCTCATATCCGATCCGACCGGTCGAATCGAATCGGTTCGACTTGCGGACCAGCAAAACGTCTGGTTCATTATCCGGTCCTATTTAATATCCGATCTAGTTCTGAAAGCATTGAGAAGATAGAAAGTGTTAACTTTATTACCATATATAGTTTGTGTTTCAATGAGCCTGTGTACACAAAGCTGAAAACATCTATGGGTTTAATATGCGAAACTTTTGTCACCTTGTTGGAAGTGATACTGGGAATCCATCCATCACCATATTTCAGTATTTCAAGACGATTTTAGCATGTGATTTGTTTGAGGTCATAGAGGCTGCAGTTCTTGCTCTCGCATGGCTGAATCTACAGGCTTGTAGCGAATGTTAGTTTGGTGTCGGTATCTACGAAGCCGCCATGTCATAAGACCCGAAAATCCAAAAACCAATATCAGAATGAAAGTTATGACCACAGCTACGTAATTCTGCCACCATGTTCTGCATTTTGTTTGTAATTTTAGTGTAGGTTTACCCAAAACCGATATGTATGGAGAGCATATATTATAATCAGTATACCTGTTTGGATCAGACTCAATATACCAGTTGGATATACGATGTTTTCCATAGATTTTAGGAAGGTGTATCTCATCTTCAGCTATTCGAGCAATAATATTCTGCCACCACAGATAACTAACAGACTAACGGGCACATACTGGTATATAATGATAAAATTGGCAGTATTATATGAATAACTCACAGATGCAGTCTCTTTGGACATATATTTAGCAGGTTTTGGTGGAGTGATGGACCATATTGTAAGGGAACCATTTGTCTTATATGTAAAATCCAACAAGTCAACCTGCAATCGTAATTTGAAGTCAATTATGATTTCATATGTGAGCTAATTGTGCAAAACTGTAAATACCTGTGAACTGTTAACATTTAACTCCACAGCGATTAACTGAGTAAGCTCTTTGATGTGGGGTTCCAACTTAGAGTATCTAATATTCAGTGTCATGTAAAATATTATGCTTCCAACTTTTGACCCTGCATGGCAAAGAAAATACTCGAGTATCTAATATTCGGTGTCATGTAAAATACTAATGAAACCGTTTTATTGTACAATATATAGGATGGGTGATATTAAATGCATATGGTGCAATACTAAACAATCAAACCAAATCAGGAAACAACTAAACCTATTTGCATATTATAAAGTAAATATGGGACAAGTTATGGCACTTAAGTTAAAAGCTTACTGTACCTGGAGCAATATGATATGGGGGACCAATTGGAGGTGAAGAAGGAGACACTTCGGGACTTGAGTCTGGTGATGAAGGAGGCACACTAGAGTCATGAAGTCTTGCCCATAGATCAGAACAATTAGTTTTCCAAAATCCAATCTTGTGATGTTCACGGTCATACATAACAAAAGTATTGCGGACAACAATACCTGTAACAAGCATAAAATTGCACACAAACAATTATGTTGATAAGAAAAGGGTAAAGAATTTGAGCAGTAAAAGGTAAAGAAATAAGAAATTTCATCCCATTTACTTATGAATGAGTCGATTCGGGTTTGTAACCGGTAAAATTGATAAAAGAAGAGGAAATAAAAGCTTGTAAGGAAAGAAGTTGAAAAAATCCAATGTGTATTTTTAATGCATAAAGTACATAACATCCTCAATCAATTTTTTTTTAATTTCAAGAATTTGATTGTCAATCATACCTGATACTAATGACTTATAAACACTTTAGAAACATTGAAAATAATTGGTTTGAGTCTACAAATATTGAAAATAATTGGTTTGAGTCAACCCAACCTGCATCAACCCATACCACCAAAGACATGTTCACCCGTGACCCACCCATTTTTCACTTCTAGCTACAACCCATCTGGTGAAATTAAAATACCTCCTAAAAGAGTTGTTGGATCCTTTCCATTCTGAAAAATCCCCAGGCAATATGCACCACGCACCTTTGAGTGCTTTTGATATAAGAAACAAATGAGCATAAAAAAATAACAGCAGCAAACTTTCAAGATATCATATGATATGACTTGAAGAATAATTTAAAGGAATAATATAGATGCCTACCCTAAACAAGTAATTCTCAGGGGTTAGTGACAGCTTATGTCCTTTACCAAAAACCATTTCAACTGATGGGAAGGTTTCTGAGAGTTTTGAAACATCACTGACGTAACAAAGATGTAATGTTAGTTCCTATCTGAACAGTGTAATCAATTTATGTGATTACTACCATGTATCCATAGTTCACAAACAATACCTTCCAGCACCAGAGAAGCAAATGTCTTTATAACTTGGATCAGGACCTCTGATCTGTTTCAAAGAATTGAGTTCTTTCATGATCTGCATTCAAGATTGGAAAATTGATAACGTTTGAAATGAAGTGCCAAGAAGATTAAAAAAGCCCATGTGTAGAACATCAAAAGAATATTATTCCATTAAATTTGCATATAAAATGAACATATACAGTCCATCCATACAGATACTGCCCATTTTGATCAAAGTTACAAAATAAATTTTTATTTGATTTGCCTTTAGAACAACACTTCAAAACAAGTCTTAATGATTAACAAAAGAAGGCTTCTGACAGTTTTTCAATAAATGAAATCCTTTAACTTGTTATCTTGTACGTAAGAGATTAAAGTTTACAGAAATGTTTCCCAGATGTTGAAGAAGAAACTAATTATGTATGTAACTGGCATCATCTTGTAGACCACCAAACATGGAATATGAAAGTAAGCAAGAAAATAAGAGTCCCTGCAAATAGAAGTAAATATCTGAAAGCAGACAAAAGAATGAAGTAGCAACTACAAAATGAGACGACGCAGTCATCAATGGAGGTGTAAAGAGCAGAAAATACAGAATAAGAAAATCACTTACAGAAGCTACAGAAATATGCAACAACAATGACTAAAAATCACCACAAGAAACATAAATATTGATTTACACGAATAAACAGGAAGAAGAATCTTAATGGAGCTTACTCGCTTTAAGAAATGAGAAATTCTGCAAGCAGAAAATATAAAAATAACCCGTTGCTTAATGTCTATTCCACAACTTAAATCCACATTGAATAGCCACATCACTTTGCTAAATTAACATTTATCTTCCCAAAGCAACACAATAATGAGCTAAAGAAAATACATAAGTTTTAAGATAACTGAATCTTACAGCATCCTTAAATGCATGAAAAGCAGCTTCAGGTAGGTATGCATATGTTGTTCCACTGTCTAGCACTGTTCCATGCTTTCCATCAAAAACACTTGGACTTAAAGGTAACCTCTTTCCGGCAACATATAACTCCTTCAACTCAATATTGTAATATGGGCTGTTGCCACCCCGAGACTAGAGTAAATGTGTGAGATGTATTAAATGTATTTTGTTCAAAAATAGTGAAGTTTTGTATCTATAAGAAAGATAGATACAAAACATACCTGCGTACAGGGTCTGAGTAGGCATACACCATCCCAGAGGGGGGAGAGATGCTACCAAGAACCATGGCACCCCCACCAATATCCATTCCGCCATAACACAAAGAAAACGTATTGCTTATTACACCTCGGTCAACAAGTTGGTCAATAAGACTTAAATCACCACGGCCTAAACCCATTATTCCATCAGCATGTTGACTGTACAGATCGCCAGTTTCCGAATTTTCACAACCAAAAGTGGCCCGTTGAGGTGACAGTTCACTTTGGTTGCCAAATGATATGATATCCTCACCAAGGACACCACTGCTAGAACTCATTTCAGCATATTGTCTTTCATATATGCATTGCTTCTTGTCCTTGTCACATGTGCAATCAGTATTGCATTTCACAGGTTCATACGTGCTGGATGAATCTGGATCAAACTTTGGGTCCTGATAAGATCCACAGTTTATATTTAGAACCTTAAAAAGTTAGGAAGAAGAAATAGAAGAATGTCTTAAATCACCTGTGCGTGCTAAATGCAACAAATTATATCCATTCAATTTTATCATTGATGATATACACTTGTAGCAAGGATATGTCTAAGGTAAGAGCATAAGAACCCACACACCTGATTGAATTACTATTTAAATAACTGATGTAGCTGTATGCAATCTATTTCGCTAAAAAGTTTGCAGGCTAGCACTATACCTCTAGTTCTGACAGTTATGATACACGTTAGAGTCCTTAAAAAATGACAATAATATAGCAAGTCTGATCGGGATTTTAAAGCAGCATACTACAAATCAAAATAAAAAGCTATTCTTTTAGTGAAATTTTCCTGCATTATCAAGTGTTCAAACGGACAAAAGATACAACTTGGAATTCTTGTAAGATAGAATATCTGAACATAATCACAGGAAGGTGGCAGGACTACTTATTTCACCAACAATATATATGACTATATGAGTGATTTCTGTATATCCCATCCTACTAATACATAGAATCCCTTAAAAGGTAAAAACTTGAACCATTACATCAAATCAGTAAGAGAACAAAATGTTTCATATATTGTTCAATTTTAGAAACAAATAATGACCGAATGCATTTCAACTCTTACGAACTTAATTTACTTCACCACAAGACAAGGAATTACCTGATGCTTGCCACATTGTTCACAGGTAGAGCATGGAACATAAGTAACAGTACTCCCTGTGTCAACTATAAGTGCAAACTTCTGTGGTGGAGACCCAACCCACAGCCTCGTCGTGTAATACCTAATAATCATCATACACTTCAATCAGAAATCCTCACCTAAACATATGATACAATTAAACACTTCTGCAATGACATGTGATGGCAACCGACCACAATTTGAATAATCAAATCAATAACAGTGAATTCAATCGTTCTACAGAATGATACAAAATTCACACACAAAAACACAAATAAACCGCACAAATCCATTGCAACATCGTGTATACGCAAAAATAGATCGAAAAAACGATACGATACCCGTTGAGAAGGAGATCATCATGCAGAGCCATCCGCGCGTTGGGGCGAGAAGCATCCAATTTCTGCAGATGACGCCGATATTTTCCGTCGCCGGAGAACGAGGATGCACGAGAGGAGTTATGATGAGAAGGAAAAAGAGGTACAAACATCGTGTGACGATTGCTACCAGAATGCGGAGGAAGGATAACAACAACACTCGAATCATCAACAACCGTATAAACAAACAACGACGGTAACAGATTATCAAACACCGCTAAAATCGTCAGGATAGCGGTAGTGGTCGTTAATCGTGCCATTATGGTGATATCACCGATTGATCGCACCAATAGAAACGTATGGCGATTGAGAATGAGAAAGAAATTTAACCTTTCGCCTGTGAACTGTTTATTTGTTTCGAGAAAATTCTAGAAGTAGAACGATCTATGAGAGAATGTGTGTGAAATGTTTTGTTTGTGTAGGAATTCCGATCAGATCACCGGTGACGGTGATCAACGTTTATAGGGATGTTGAAAAGCTTCTTCGTTCTCATTTGATTTCGCCGGAGACGACGATCACCGGATCTAGAAGGTAAAGAGGTCCGATAAAGCCTTATTTTCTGCTACTCGCCTTATAAGTTATGGCTTCTAACTTTTTATTCTTGACGTTACTTTACTTTTATTTATTAGTTTATAGGAAACTATATATGACGTGGTATTTATAATGTTTATGAAATTATAATTTCATGGTTTTCGAAATTATAATGTTTATGAAATTATGATTTCATGGTTTTCGAAAAGTGTTTATACATCTACGAGAGTTAACAAGGAGTGTGACTTTAATGGGTTAAGATTATCTTTAATGAGATGTTCGTGAGGCGTATGTGTGACGAGGTGGAGAGACGTGAAAGAGGGATATAATTAAAGATAACTGTGAAAAATATCAAGTCGAGATAAAATAATAATAGACATTTACTTTCTTAGGGTAAATTTATATTGTTTTTCTAACTTGATGATAGATGTGACTATTTATAGTGTTAGAGTATTCGCAGCTCATTCTCATTTTTATTCATATAATTATAATAAACATCATTATTTTTTCTCTTATTTTACCAATTAAATAATATTTTTTATATCTTTATTATGATTTTTTCTCTCTCTTCCACTCACAACCACTTAAAATATATTAAAAACATTATAGGGTTTTTGAATCGTGAATTTTTCATATCATTCGCTCACAACCACTTATAACCATATCATATACTATAAGGAATACACTTATATAAATTGAAGGAATGGACTGTAAATGCTCTTATAAAGAAAGCAAGCAATGGTTACTACAAACCCACTACTTCTCTAACGACTCAAAAAACCTAATTCACTAAGCTAAAAAAAATGTATAACTATTTCATAAAAAAATAACTACCCACCTACTTGAAGGGGTTGCAAACCACCCATGTGTCCTTGTCCTTGTATGGAGTGCCGCTCAATATTAAGGTTTCAATCGAACTAAAAAAATAATATCTTTATCTTAAAAAAAAATATTACAACCCTCATGTTTTATCCAAGCTTGAGGCCAACAATAACACACATGCTATAGTTGGGTCAAGTAATTTTTTTTTTAATATATTGCAAGTAGACAAAAGGCAAAAAGTCAATGAGATTGATGGGGTGTGTCTAGAAGATCCAAGTATTACAGTACTCCCAGTCTCCCAATTACCCTATATAGCAGGCGCTGGCTGGTTCTTTTTTTTTTGGGCTGATGTTCGTTTGTCTCATTATTAATACATTTTAAGGTGTTATGTGTTTACATATGTTTCTTAGTTGAGTTGGTTTAGTGCGTATGTCTTCTTTTTGGGGGTCTCCGGTTCGATTCCATCATCCTTTTTTTCCCCTGTTTAATAATGCGGTGGGACACGTGCTGGGTTTCTAGCAAAGTATTTGTATACGTGTTCTTCAGCCTTTCTTCCTACTTCTTGCTGTTGCACCCTCCTCGAATTCCCGGTATGCTTCTTATCCGATTATAGGGCTTTCCTCCGATTCATAACTCTGTATTC
>BJCO01468524.1:0-11414 GCA_018326465.1 Flaveria floridana | reverse complement strand
AATGTGATGCAAGTAATGTTTGTAGTATGATGTATGCGTGTTCATTATATGAAAGGATAAAAGATTATACTTTCTTACTTATATAAAACTAGAACTCACTCAGCGTGGCTGACTTTTTATGCATAATAGTGGGCAGGTAGGCGCTGATGCTGAGGATGGCACCACGGAGCTACTTGGGGAAATATGGATGGCATTCCTATTAACGAAGTCTTTATTGTAATTGATGAACAAGGAATATGTTTTGTTTACCTTTAAAAGACAAATGTATGAGTAAAATGGGGTTTCTAAGTCTTTAACGAATGTTTAATTATTTTCCGCTGCAATGTTTTGTTATTAAACTGAATTTATGCTATGAATTACCAACTGTGAGGTTTCCTGGGAATGGGGCCTTACACAAACTTGTGGCGGCGCAGATGTCCGAAGACGACAGGCCTTGCGGCGTCGCCGGAACGGCAAGCCAAGCGGCCATCGCCCTCCTCCGCTGGAAGCAGAACCGCAACCGACCGCAAAAAAAACCCATATAAAAAGCTTTGAATAGAATAGTAATTCTTTAAATGAAAAGAAAAAAAAAACCCCTACCGACATAAGTCTTTAATTATATATAATAACATATCTATTTTGTTGAAGATAAGTCGAGCGGTAAAACCCAACCGTAAGCTGATAAGTCATAAGAGTACTAGTTTGGTCCGGTCCGGAAAACAATCATACGGGTCAATTTCAATTTTGAAATATAAAGTCAAACTAAACCACAACTATTTATCTAACTGACCAATGGCGTGCACCTTTATTGAAAACAAATGGAGTCCACCTGTTCCCCTGCTACAGCTGCGACCCCACACACACACAACCAACGGTTAAAAACCATCAGATGAAACAATCAACGGTAGATACTCTCCATCGTATTATATGCTCCAAGCGACCGGTTCTAGGTCAGCTTTTCTCCTCGAACAACTAACTTGTCATCTTCCCCCTTTAGTTTCATCATTCACACACACTCTTCACACACACTCACCATTGTTGCTACTACTGTGTGTGAACCAGAGCAACTGCTATGGAAGAATCTCTTCATGTGTTTAATGTTGGCTAGTGCACTCCACACATCTTCGTGTTAGATGATTTGAGCTCCTTTGGTATGGATAATCACTGGCAGATGAACAAATGTGGCTCCACGTGGCAGTCGTCGGCGGAGCCGGAGGTCCTGGTGGCTCCGTCGTCGCTTTCGCAACTTCAGTCACACTATCCTTCTAGGACTTCTTCGGTAATCGACATTGCTTTTTCATCCTTTGTGAAAGAGATTGTAGCAATCATCTTCGTATGTGTTTCTCTGTTGCTTATACTTGTTACTGCTGGTGTATCGTTTTTGATTTTGTTTTCAAATTTCATTCTTCAAGTTTTCCCCTAAATTTTGTTGATTACTGCTAAACAACGAGGTTGGACTTGTTTATACACTTCCTATATCTTCATTTTTGGGGCTTCATTTTACAATTATGGGAATTGTAGCTGCTTTAGTTGGACCGACAAAGTAGAAGCCCTAAATTGGCAAGACATATTGAACTTCTAAGTTGTGCTTTTTATCAATTTGTTATGTGGAGTATGTATTCTGCGCTGAGGACAATATGCATGAAACTTTACATAAATGTACTATCGGGACACATCTAAAAATATTAACTTCTGTGAAAATTCATGCAATCATGCCTTGATAGTTAATATGCCCTTATGTATGTATATGTTTCATCATTACACGAGTTATCTATAACTTTATGCCTTTACGGAACTTGGTTTGATACAGCACAAGTTATGCCAACATGTTTGGGATGGATCTGGTTATGTCTGACATACTTGTTTGGATTACTTTATATTTGTTGCAGATGGTCAATTCAAGAAATTACACTTATCCACATATTGTGCAAGAACCATCTTCATCAAACCGAAAACTGATGGATGACCCCTTGTTTCAAACTACAAATTTCAATTTATATAACTCAAGCCTGTCAGTAACGGGAACTCCATTTTTCACCCTCCTTTCTGGAGTGCCATCTTTCTCACAATATGATTCCCAACAATTATTGCGCTCAAAGCCATTTAATCCATCCAGCAATCTTCATGCCTACAATCAAAGCCCTGTTGTGGGTCCTACAGGCCATGAATCTTCATTTGGTTCCCCCAAGCTATTATCAGAAAACATTGATAACCACAGCCTGAAGTTCAAAATTGATTACCGTCCATTTGTTCCAATCAGGCCGTTAGCAAGTGCTGGTGGTCCTGGTGGAAATACTGCTACTTGTTTACATGAACAGTCAAATGGTTTCACTTCTCTAAACAATGTGCCAGTCTCTGGTCCAATGCCAGCTCAACATGGAAAGCTTCACAGCTCATCTGTTCTTCATCAAGTATCTCTTCTCACAAGTGTTTTGCCACGCGTGTTTTGTCTGTATGCAAGTGAGTGTTACATCATTTTGGTTGGAGGTTTTGCTGATAAGCTCTAATTTTGGATGTTCTATATTTTGGAAGGTGGTGATCTGTTTCTCAGCAATAGTGGACTCCTTGGAGTTGTTTGCTCATGCCATGGTTTTCAAATGTCGATCTCTATGTTTTCAGAGGTAGGTTGTGAATATACATCTGTTTGATTAATCATTAGATCTTATGAGTTATAAAAACATAAATAAAAACTAATGGTTTTTCTTATGGCTACTTGCCTGCAGCATTTGGGTTTGCAGGATGTTAACCCAGGAGATGCTGTCCATATGGATAGTGGTGAGACCATAGCTCAGTGGCGAAAAGATTATTTTTCCAAGTTTGGGGTAAGTTTATATATTCTCCATGTCATGTGATTACTTTTTAGGCAAGAAATGTAGAAGATTTGCATTGTACGTTATGTATTATCATCTCTATTAAGGACTTTTAGTGGGTTTTGTTTAAGTTGTGCGCGCTAGATATTCCTTCTTGTGATTTCTATCTATGTGTTGTATGCTATGCTATTGCTATTGTACGTTATGTATTATCATCTCTATTGATATTGCCTTCGTAAACGAGTCGGGGGTCTCTTCGGAAGCAGTCTCTCTATCTTTCAAGATAGAGGAAAGACTTGCCAACACTTACCCCTCCCAGACCCTGCTTCCAGCGGGATACACTGGGTATGTTTGTTTGTTTGTTTGTTTGTAAATGTAGAAGATTTGCAGTAATTGTATCAATTTTGATCTTTGTGTTTCATATTTGGACGATGAACCTTTATCTAAGAAACATGCGTAACATGCTCCAGTTATGTGGTATTTTGGTTTTTATCTTTATTATTGAAAATGTTATTTCTTATTGGCATGTTTTTGAAGCACCAAGAACACTGGTTGGTGATGTTTTTATCATGCTTTAGATTAGGATACCTGAAGATCAATGTGGATGGAACTGGCCTGAAGGATACTCCGCAGCAGCTGATGTTGCAAAAAGTAATAAGAGGGCACCCAACCAGACAAAATCTGCCATTCGCTCCAATTCTGTTGGTCCTTCTAAACCATACGCAGATTCCAGACAGCCATTGCTATTTTCTGATCACCATTGTTCAAATCAGAAGTTGGTTCATGCCCTTGATAGTCACAAATTACCAAATTTTAGTGAAATGTCTCAGAGCAATGCACATGGTGCGCCACCTAACAAGGCTATTGAGCGGCATGTGTCTCGTTGTTTATCAATTTCAAAGTTGGCTAGTGGCACGGATATTACTTTTAAGTCTGTTCCCACATTCTCTGATAAGATAAACAATTATAGGGATGGTGATGTAATGGAAAAAACTATGGTTTCCTCAAATATTGAATTAAGACTAGGACAACCATCTCAGCAGAATCAAACATCTGGGAAATCAGAAGTTCCAGGTTTCAATACTTGTGTAAGCAGAGTTGGCCATCCATCAAAATTAGTGTCCTCTCAGCGGCTGATTTATAAAGGTGTGTTTCTGCTATTTTTTATTAACTTGTTTCCTTCATGCCTTGCCATCTGATCAGAGATGACACTTCCGGCCATTTATTTCTGAATGGGTGAGTGGGGTGAACCGGTACCCGGTTGCTTGACTTAGTTCTTGCTTTGCGTACGGTGCAGGGAGGTGCAGGATCGCTTTGCAATCTAATGCACACAGCCTTATCCTACACTTTTAGTAGGAGGCTGATTCCCATGGCTTGAACCCAGACCTCTAGGTCCAAAGTAATAACCTAAGCAGTTGCTCCGGGGCCCGCCCTCATTCCTATGAAGTATTAGTGAAATAATGTAATTTTTGTATTCATATTTGACGCACAAATTATTTATTAGAAAAATAACTGTTGGACAAGTAGCGTTTTGGTCATCCCAACCTGTTTTAATTAGTTACCCAACCCGCCTACGTGCCACTTTTCCACCTCTAGTTCTAATATGTGAATTAAGAATTCTTATCTTTTTCTTTCTTTTTTTTTTCTAAATAAGATGTAGCAGGCAGTAATACTGTTAGAGAGGAAAGCAAGCAAGTTGTTAACTGTGCTGCTCAAGCAGCTAAATCCGGTTCAATAGAAGAACAAAACCGCTTGAGGTTTTCTAGTCTCGGGTTTGGAGCCTATAGCACAAAAACTGCTTTTCAACCTGAGCAATTGAAAGGTGATGAAGTTGCAGGTTCAGTTAATTCCGTGCTATTTTCACACTTTAATGATCCTAAGGATAAGATGTCTAAGCAACAAAATGTTGAATCTCGAGTTTCTAAGCTTGGTTATAATGATATGGAAACTTATAAGCTTATGGACAAAGAGAAAGGATTAGAACATATTGATCATGGTGTTCCTACACCAATTACATCGCAGCATGCGTCTTGTAGACCATCTTTGATATCAAGAGCTTCTTCACTGGTGTTTTCATCTATGGTTTTGAATTCTTCTACTAACATGACCTCATCAATGTCAAAAGTTGAGAGTACAGGAGTATTGACTTCACGTACACCCTCATCAAATCTTTCTTCTTTCTGTGGAGTTGAAAAGGACCAAAATGTATCAGGCAACCCTATAAAGGGAGGTTTATGGAGTTCGATAAAAATTCCTTCAAAATCAACTGGTTGCGCATATAATTCTCCAGTACTTGCAACAAAACCAGTTCATTCTGGAACTACTTCTTGGACTGCTGATACTGCAGGGATATCAGCTGTAATTTCTGGTAAATGTTTACTTTATCACTATAGATTACTGGCTTTTTAGTTCATTTTATCTACCCCACTTAGATTTAATAAAATAATGAAAATATTTTGCAGTGTCACAAGAAACTTCGTTTCAAGTAGGAAAAAATAGATTGGAGAGCAACCCTTATCAAACTGTTCATCCACTGCCAAGGTGACTTCAGATTACTACAAAATAATCAATAAATAGTAATTCATTGTCTAATTTTCTCTGTAATTTACCCGTGCTTTTTTTTATGGATCTGCAATCATAGTTTTAACTTTGACTTTAAAAATTTCAGGATTGGTATAACTGAAGATATTTGTTTATCATCTGGGCATGGAAACTGCTTTCAGGATACATCATGTGCATATGTTCCAGGAAATTGCAGCTATCTGGTACAAAAAAATCAAATGGTTGAAAATTCCAATCTTGGTGGAAAAATGTTTCTCGGTGCTTTTGGAGAACCATCAAAAATCAGAGCCCCTATATTATCTACTTCTAATTTGCAAAAAGGTTGCGCTTTGCGTGATGGAACTATTTCTTTAGGTAAAATTGGAGAAACAACAAAGCCAAATTCAAAAAAAGTTGAATTTAATGCTTTTCAGTGGAAAGATGTTCCTAATAAAATGTCGGGAAAATGCAACGGGTCATGCACAGATGATACAGCTAAGTTTCTAGAGAATAGAGTTGATGTCATTGACCAAACTTCTGATGTAGTTGTCAAAAGCAGTGACCAGCCTGTTCAGAAGGGTAACTGCATGAAGGAGCAGGTTATGTCTAATGTATCCTCTAAATGTTCCGCCCCTGCTTTGACCCAAGCTTCAGTCAAAATCAGCAATGGAGATTCATGTACTGATGACGCACAAAACACTGATTGTGCCAAAAACTGGTCTTCTGATGATTGTAGCAACACTGGATCAGATGGTTTTTCTTGTAAGGTTGGTTCAAAAAAGGAAACACAGTCAAAATCAAATCCTGATCTGTCAACTCGTACTCTTGTTGATGAGCTTAGGGTTATAGACTCTTTAAGATTGAAAAAAGTAATGAATCAATCCGCTATGCATGGAAATAGTACTTCAACAAAAACTTTTGAGAAAGAATTTGAATGTAGAAAGAGAAAAGGAGGAACAAAATTCAAAATTCTTGGAAGATCATTCCCTGCCTCCCCAATTTCTTCAATATCTAATGGAAATTCTGGGCAGTCCTCTCAGTCTCCTGAAGATGTACATAAACTTGATAAAGATATTAAGAAATTTCCATGTAAAACTCCAAAAAGAGTTTATGATGATTTTATTGAAATTCCAGAATCATCATGTAGAAAGAAGGCAAGGATTGATTTGGAGTTTCCTAAAACAAAGAGTGCCTGGAAAGAAGAATTGCCTTGTAAAAGATTCACTAGGCCAGTAGTATGTGGGAAGTATGGTCTTATCTCAAATGGTGATACATCTAAACCAGCAAAGATTTTTTCTCTTAAAAAGGTTATTAAAACTTCCAAAAGATGTTCCCCTGTTGGAGAGGAGTTTGTGAAGAGATCACAAGTAAAAACATTGAAGAAATCTATAATAAAAGGACATGGACAGTCAGATAATTTTTTTAGTTTTAAAGAGGTTAAGTGCCACATTGGAAAAGGAGTTGAAGTATACAGTGATGATGATACAACGGAAACCTCAGATAGTGACTTTGGGACCAAAAAAAGGCGAAAAACTAAGAAGATACGCAAACGTAGCCTATATGAGTTAATTGCAGAAGGTATATTATCTAATAAAGAACATAAACGTATTTAAGTTATAGATTACAGTAGTTATACTTTTGGTTGGTTGGAATGGAATGATCATTACATACTATCATCTTATATGGTGATGGAAGGAAGTTTAATATTAATTTTTAGTATGAGACTAGTTATGAAAAGTGGATAGTTTTATCTCTACTTTATACTTCATAAACTTACTGCTTTTTTATCTACAAACTATATACAATATTAAATGACTAGAACCTTGAATAAGATCAAAGTAAAATGATATATTTTTACAGATTTTTGGAAAATAAAAGCGAATTTAATTGATGTTTTAAAATCTTTAAAAATTACGCTATTAAAGACTACATAAATGAAAACGAGTTACTTTGTATTTTTCATTCCATCATACCAACCACTACCTTATTCTTAATCTCTCTAATCATCAGAAAAAGATTCTGGCTTTGCTACAACTCCAAAGAACATAGCTTTAATACCTCAAGATAACTTGAAGAATGGTGGAAGCAGTAACAATCTCCATGGGGAAGAACATATATACAGGTAATTAATTAAATTAGGATTTGGATTGTCTGGACCATGATTACTTTAGCCTATAGACTGTATGATAAGATCAATGGTCTATGGTTTAGATCCTGTAAGGAGTTAGTATGCAAATCAACTCCAGATGTGGATAAATTCTGCAATGTTTGTGGAAGCTTATACAATGATGAATTTAATTTCTTGTTGGAGTGCAGCCGATGTTTGATTAAGGTATGCCCTTTATCCTGTTCGATATTTGTATACTTTGATTAAAGCAACACCGGTATAGATTTTGAGAAACTTTATATGGTGTTATGCAGGTGCATCAGGCTTGTTATGGGATTTCAAAAGTTCCCAAAAATGAATGGTATTGTAGACCGTGCAGAGAAAATGCCACTAATATGGTAAGAATTCAATTTCACATTGAAGGTCAATGCATGCCTAATTGATTGACATTTAGCCATTTAGGCATGGGATGTTATGATCATTCTGCAAGTTTAACATATAAAGCATATTAATTATGGCTTTATTGGCATTTAGGCATGTGTTCTATGTGGTTATGAAGTTGGGGTCATGACTCGAGCTCTTCATAGTAACATCATCGTGAGAAGCCTTTTGAATGCATGGAATGTTGTTACAGAATCACAGGAGATTCAAGTTAATATCGATGCACCCCAAAATATTATTTGTGAAGATACAAGGGCATCTTCAGTAGCTGATCCTACGGTCATGAATTTATCTTATTCTGTCCATGACAAAGTGGTAACAAATAGTGTTACAGCAGGATTTTTTGACCCTACTGTGAAGCAGTGGATACATATGGTTTGTGGACTTTGGACACCTGGCACACGATGCCCGAATGTGGACACCATGAGTGCTTTTGATGTGTCTGGTGTATGTTGTCCCAAAGGAAATGTGGTTAGACCTTAACTGAATAAATTTTACTATTTCACTTTCCATGACTATGTTGTCCACCATAAATCTAAATTATAGCAAATGCTCAATGATTTTATTTTACTTGCAGGTCTGTTCCATGTGTAAACGTCCTGGTGGTTGTTGCATAAGGTGCAGAATTATGGGCTGTACAATTCACTTCCATCCCTGGTGTGCACATCAAAAGGTCTTAATCTTGCATAGAAGCTGTAAATTTAGTATATAAAATGATTAGTAGACTCAGCAACACTTGCATATAGTAATGTTATATATAGTTCTGTATGCCCTTGTGCTAGGTAGATTAGAGGTGGCGAAAGGTAAGTTCTAAAATCCACATGAAATAATAGTATATTTATATCAATTCAATAAGCATCTAATGAATAAAAGGTTAGGAGGTTTGGTTTTAAAATGCACACATCATGAGCGCATAACGCGGTGATGGGATTACATCCTTGCATTTGTTGTGATGCGATTCCCTGATGCACATGTGATGCGATTCCCTGATGCACATGTGATGCAGTCCAATGCGATCTGATGTGATGCGGTCTGATGCGGCACATTATGCAGTTGGCCAGTATTTGAACAAATTAGACCATTGATTACAATGGTCTAAGTATTTGGGTTTGAGTATTTGAGCAAATTAGACCATTCGATTGAGCAATGGGTTTGAGTATTTAAACAAAGTAGACTATCGATTGAACAAATATAACTAGGGATGATGAGAATATCTTAAGTTAACAATTTAAAATACTATTTGTAATAAATTTTTAGTATTTTTTTAATAAGGAACGCCTCTATACGTGATGTGCACGCATTGCGCATCACACATCAGCTTTTGGGATCAAAACACATCGGAGGGCCACACACTCTTTAAATCAAGTTAGGAGGTTTATGCATTAAAAGTAATATCTTCGGTGAATTGTGGTTCGTTTTCTTTTATGCTATTTTGTTTTGAATATGCATGCTTGGCACGTTGGAGTTAAAACATAACTTGAATCGACCATAGATGGTATAAAACTGGCTTCTGCAAGAAGTATTGTAAGAAGTTTTCTTCTTTCTTTAATGCTAATATGATTGTTGCTTTGGAAATAGGGTTTACTGCAAAGTGAAGTTGAAGGAGCTGACGATGAAAAGGTTGGTTTCTATGGAAGATGTGAGCTTCATGCAACAGAAGATCATTGTAACCATACAAGCAACTCTCAGAGCATACGAATTGTGCATCTTCATCAAAAGGAAACATGTGCCCGAACTGAGGTTTGTCTGCTTGTAATAAATTATAGGTGGCAATTCATGTTGGGTTTGGGTGGGCGGAATGGCGGGTATGTATAACCCAACCCGAACACGACCCCATGAATTTATTGTGTCAAAAGGTTGAGTCTAACCCTGGTGCATGTAATCCATGTAACCTGAACACATGACTTGTGAAATATGATAGTCAAACAGTTTGCTGATTAAATGTTTGTAAACGGGTTGGCTGGTTAAATTTATAATCTGTACATATTTTTTTAACTTTTAATAAATGGGTTGGTCATATATTCAACCTATTTGTTGAAGGAGTGAGCTGTACCGGCCCGACTATAACCCAAAGCCATTTAGCCAACCCGTTTATCTTGTGTTGGGTTGGGAATTGCCAGCCTAGGGTTATACTTGGTAAACCTGTGTCAATTCAATATACACTTTTTTGTGTTGATTAGGGTTACAAGGGACGGAAACGAGAAGGGTTTAGGCATGATAGCCAACAAAACCCTAGCGGTGGTGCTGGATGCATGGTTCAGCAAGAGCAAGTAGATGCTTGGAATTATATAAATCGACAACTTTTATACAAAAAACGGCTTCATAAAACGCTACAAACGGTTCAGGATGTAGAATCTGACTACCGGGTATGTTAAATTGAAGGCCATTCTTTTAATAGCATGCTTAGGGGTTGTTTGGATTTGTGTTATGAAACTGATCATTTGATTATAGCAACTTTAGGTCACAATAATCATGTTAATGTTTGAACAAGCATGATTCTGATTGTCTGATTATTTGAGAGGCTTATACTCAGGCAAGTTTAATTTAAAACCAATGTTAAGTAGAGGCTTGTGTGCACCACATAAACGGTTGCATTTAGTGCATGACATATCTAGTGGGAGAGAGAAAGAAATACAGGTATGTGGCTACTTAACTGCCTTAGTAAAGCAATAGGTACAAGTGTTCATGTGATTCTCACAATCCTTACTTGGAAATGGTTGTGTTGGCCATCTATACTTTCATTCATAAAACTTTTCTCTTCTTTCAAAGAGTATTCTTTTTGTTCTCTTATGTTTTTTTGAACAAGTAATACTCACACTCCCCTAAAATCTAGTCCTAAAATTCACCTATTGCCCACTTTGTGGCACTCGAACCTGTACCAATTTGGTGGAGATCTGATCTACCAGGCCAAAAGGCTATCGGCTGTTATTTTATCTATCTTAAATAATCAGAACTTTTATATAGTTAAACATCTGATCGTGTAATTGTTACAACTTCAAACAGCATAAGCAAATCCATATACTATCTGCCTGTTAGGCTACTTTGGGAAATGTTATCTTCTCTCATACTGTGTAATGTGTATATGTAGAAAGAATATGCTCGCTATAAACAGTCAAAAGGTTGGAAGCATTTGGTTGTTTACAAATCAGGGATCCATGCTCTTGGTCTGTATACATCATTGTTCATTTCACAGAGTGCAATGGTATGATCTATATACCCTTTTATATGAAAATGGGTCAAACAAGTAACGTATATTAGCAAAAAAATGAACAAACAAACAAACAAACAAACAAACATACCCAGTGTGTCCCGCTGGAGAGCGGGGTCTGGGAGGGGTATAATGGTGGCATGTCTTACCTCTATCTAGAAAGATAGAGAGACCGCTTCCGAAGAGACCCCCGACTCGTTAACAAAGTCAATAACAATAACAATCATAATACAAGCATACAATACACAGATATATATCACATAGAGAATTAGATAAAGCATACAACACAAAGATATATAACACAAAGATATATATCACACAAAGATAT
>BJCO01468523.1:0-13097 GCA_018326465.1 Flaveria floridana | reverse complement strand
CAGAGACCATACTTATGTCTACTGGTCATAGCAATGTCTTCCGAAGGTTAAATTGCTTCGGAAGAATAACTTCTTCCGAAGCCACTTATACTTCGGAAGACTGCTTCTTCCGAGGCTTGGAGTCTTCTTTGTCTTCGGAAGTAGAGTTTGTCTTCAGAAGTTGTCTTCAGCTGTTGTCTTCAAACTTTGTCTTTAGCTCTTGTCTTCAGACTTTGTCTTTGAAAGATGTCTTCAGACTTTTGTCTTTAGCTCTTGTCTTCAGCTGTTATCTTCAGTTGTTACCTTCAGCTGATGTCTTCAGCTGTTACCTTCAGCTGATGTCTTCAGCTGATGTCTTCAGCTGATGTCTTCAGCTGATGTCTTCAGCTGTTGTCTTCAGCTGTTATCTTCAGCTGTTACCTTCAGCTGATGTCTTCAACTGTTGTCTTCAGCTGTTACCTTTAGCTGATGTCTTCAGCTGTTACCTTCAGCTGATGTCTTCAGCTGATGTCTTCAGTTGATGTCTTCGGAAGAACTCTTCAGACTTTGGAAGTTCTCATACTTAGCCTCGGAAACCTTTGAATGTAGCACCAAAATTGACTATATGAAGTGGTTTTGGTTGCACCAGCCTTATAATGACCCAACAAATCTTTTCATCCAAAAACCCATGTAACAAAGCTGTCTTAACATCTAGTTGCTCCAATTCTAGATCATAAGCAGTTGTAATTGACAAAATTATTTGGATGGAGGTATGTTTCACCACTGGTGATAATATTTCATTTTAATCAATACCTTCTCTTTCGGTAAACCCTTTAGCTAACAATCTAGCTTTAAATCTAGGACCTTCAGTGCCAGGCATACCTTCCTTGACTTTGTACAACCATTTACAAGCCACTAGCTTCTAATCTTCAGGCTTATCTACCAATTCCTATGTTTCATTCTTTTCAGGGGATTAATTTCTTCTACCATAGCACCATGCCACTTATGACTTTCTTTGGATGATATTCCCTCAGTACAACTCAAAGGCTCATAGATACTTTCCTCCTCAGCAACAGTGAAGGCAACTGTAGGTACATCATGATCATTTCTATACCTTATAGGAGCTATAACCTTTCTCCTAGGTCTATCCTTAGCAATATTATGAGTTATAGAAGGTTCAAGGTTCACCTCATCTTTAGTTTCACAGCTTGAACCAGCCTTCTCAAGCTCATCCTCGTACTCCACCTTAATCTCAACTCTTTCTGGTGGTTGTGACTGAGCATTTTCACCAACTACATCCTTGTACAACAACCCCTCTAGGAACTCCACATTCCTACTAATTATCACCCTAGGGCTCCCTTCTTCTAACCTCCACATCCTATACCCCTTGACACCTAAGGGTATCCCAGAAGAACACCCTTTTGAGCTCTTCCATCAAGCTTATCCTGACTGACATATGAATACACCACTGATCCTATAACCCTTAAATGGCTACAGTCAGGTTTCACTCTTGTCCATATTTCCATAGAAGTTTTCATACCTAATGCTCTAGTGGGTGATCTATTAATTAGAAAGGTTATAGATGTGCCTAACTCACCCCAAAACCCCTTTGGAAGCCCTGCATTAATCCTCATACATCTTAGTCTTTCCAACAGGGTTCGATTTATCCGCTCAGCCAACCTATTTTGCTAAGGGGTACCAGGAATAGTTAGATGTCTAGCTAGACCATGAGTTTTGCAAAACTGATTGAATTCATTATTACAGAATTCCAGCCCATTGTCAGTCCTTAATTTTTAACCTTCATCTCACATTGAGTTTCCACTAGAGCATTCCACTCTACAAATTTCTTAAAGGCATACTCTGATGTTTTATGACATACACCTATATTCTTCATGAGTAGTCATTTATAGTCGATAAGAAGTAATTAGCTCCACCTAGAGTACTTGTTCTAGCAGGTCCCCATAGGTTAGAATGCATATAATCTAATACATTATTAGAAATTTTCTTACCTTTCTTGAACTATACCCTTCTACTTTTACCTAACACACATCTCTCATAGAATCTTACATCATTCACCTTAACTCACTGGTGATGCATTGTCTACGCAATTCAATAAGACCATGTTCACTAAGGTGCCCAAACCTCTTATGCCATACCAAAGAGCTATCATTCTTGGTAAGTGCAACACATGCACTTCCTTGTAAAGCATCATTCTCCAACCTATATGTATTGTTACTCCTCCTAATACCAGTTAATAATACTAGTGAGCCTTTAACTACTCTAGCTTTACCATCTTTAAGCCCAACATAGTGACCTGATTTTTCAATTGTTTCGAGTGATAGTAAACTCATCTTTAAGCTAGGAATATACCTGACATCGCTAATATCTACCTTATTGCCATTATGGAGGTTAAAGGTTATTGTACTTGTACCAAGAATTTTACAAGGTCGATCATCCCCAAGCTTCACTTCACCAAGGTCTTACATCTTTAGTTCTTTGAAGAATTCTTTGAAAGGAGTCATATGAAAAGAACATCCTGAGTCAAGTATCCAACCGCACGTGTCTTTATCATTAGATACACTCATTACATCCGATCTCTTATAACCATCTAGAGAACCTTCCAAAACTTGACTATTTTGCCCTTTGACCGAACCAGACTCGGTTCCTTTCTTTTTCCTCTTTGGGCAGTCTTTCTTTAAATGTTTCTCAGAATTGCATATATAGCACCATCGTTTAGTTCTTGACTTCGATTGAGCCGATTCTTCCCTTTCGAGGATCTTTGATCTCATATTCCTCTAACGTACAACCCATCACTAGAGTCCTCTTGAACATCGCTTCTTTTCTTTAATTGTTTAGCATTCATCCGAGCCAACAACTCATCCAATGTAAGTGTTTCTCTACCGTACATCATAGTGTCAACAAAATTCTCGTATGATTTGGGCAGTGACGTAAGAAAGATGATTGCCTTATCTTCTTCTTCTAAAGTGATGTCTATGTTTTCAAGATCTAAGATGTGTTTATTAAATTCATCTGTATGATCTTCAATCATCTTGTTCACTCACATATGAAATGAATACAGTCGTTTCTTCAAGTACAATCGGTTTGCTAACGCCTTTGTTATGTACAGACTTTCAAGCTTCGTCCAAATACCAGTGGCTGAACCTTCTTTGGACACCTCTCGAAGAACTAGATCCCCTAGAGACAGGATTATGGCGCTATGCACTTTCTCCATGATCTCGTAATTCTCTTTCTCTGTCAAATCGGCTGGAAAATTTGCTTGGCCTATGAGTGCCTAACTAAGCCCTGGTATACAAGCAATGCTTGCATCTTTACTCGCCATAAGCCGAAGTCGTTCTTGCCATCAAACTTTTCCAGATCGAACTTAGTGGACACCATTCTAATTCTTCAATTTCACCTCTGATTACAATCTTGATCACCTTCTTTCTTCAAAGAGCCTAACTTGGCTCTGATACCAATTGTTGTAAAATTAATCGAGGAAATTATGAAATTGATGATTCACAGATCCACAATTATAAGGAATAATACTTCAATTCAATTAATTACACATGAGATACAAGAATTTAAGAGAGTCACCAACTTAACCCTAGCTCTCCCCTTTTATCCCTAAAATCAGGTCTAACAACCACTAACAGAATGAAAAATAAATATTGACACTTACACCCTTTCAAGTTTAGTAAACTTCTCTTCTAAACTTTATTAATACAGTCAACTATAAGAATTGATAGAAATGACCTCTAAACTTTTTTACTGACAAGTTTAATTGCGATGATCAACTCTAACTCTTTACAGATCATCGACGGATACTTTGACTATAATGAATTTTTTTTCAAAGATTTTGTATCTATACTACTTGATTTTTATCACGCCGAGTAAAACTAAGTTTTTTAAGTGTCATGTCTGGTTATTCGTTCCATGCCCGAACAGCTTGTCGTAAGCCATATAACATTTTCTTTATCTTGTAGACCATGTGTTCCTCCCATAAATTTTAAAACCCTCTGGTTGTTTTATGCATACGGTTTTCCTTCAGCTCACCATTAAGAAGCGCCGATTTAACATACAATTAAGACATAAGACTATGTCTTATGGCTATTGCGAGTAGCAATCTCATGGTTTAGATTCTTGCTACGGGTGTGACGGCTTCTTCAAATTTGATAACTTGTTCTTCAACATAACCCTTTGCAACTAAGATCGTTTTAAACGTTTTTATGACATTAATGTTAGAATCACGTTTTACCTTAAACACCCACTTTAATCCCATTAATTTTGCGCTAGAGGGTGCTACACATAAAGTCCAAGTTTCATTCTATTCTATGGTTATAATCTTGCCATATTTTTTCGTTTTAGCCTCGTGAACTATTACTGGTCCTTCTTCCAAATTAATTGGTCGTAATTTTTAAAAATAAAATCATCTACAAAATGTTATGCCAAAAATAGTAGGTCAAGTTGATCTTCGAATTGGAACATTGTTACATGATATGCTTGGGCCTATACTGTAAACTTTATATGATTCGATATCTCTAGGATTCTCAAAGAACACTTCAATAGAATTACAATGTTTGTAAATCAAGGTATGAATGAACACAAAGAAGAAGAAAAACAGAGAACTTGATAACAATGAAAACTAGACAATCAGGCTTCAAGAACAAGCAGCAACAGCAGTGCTTGTTATCACTGATTGACTCAGAAGATCAAAGGTATCAAGAATCATCGAACGGCAAGCTCTACTGCTTTCAAGGAGATAACCCTAATTCTTGTGTGTTACCCAGAAGGTCCAGAAGCTGCGATAAATATATAGAGCCCAAAGATTGAAGATCAACAACGTTAGTCCAGCACTTCTCCTCATTTGCAAAAGAGACCTTTAAGTAAGAAGAAATGCCATCCAGCCCCTCGAACAAATAAACCTCAAAAGATAAAACAACAAATAATAAGAATTGAATTGAATATATAATTATTGCAAAATTTAACATATACTCCCTTCGACAAGCTGTTGAGATAGCACAGTTGATATTTCTAGACTATATTGATCGTTGGGCTGCTCATTGGAGTGTGTTGTTCATTTAGTTGGATAGGTCAACTACATCTCCTGACCTATTTTCAGGAGTTGTCAATTGGGTCAAGCTACTAGTAGTATATTTGTCCACGTAGATGATGAATCTGGTCATTCTTATCTAGTACTGATTTTCAAGATATCATTGTAGTATGATTATTGAAATGGTTTGATTCTTCAAACACAACGTCCCTACTCATGTAAATACGTTTCGAGTTGGAACAAATAGCTGATAGGCTTTAATGTCACATTTAGTTCCTACGATCATCGAATGGGACTAAGTTCACTGAAAGAGATTTCATAAAACATTGAAACCAAAAACCCTGAAGTGTGATATGTTTGGTTTCCTATCCTTCCAAGCTTCGTATGAAGTTACTAATTTTTACGCCTTGTTTGGTACACGGTTCAATATGAACACCGAGTGTCTTAGATCTTCAGCCCCATATGTTTGTGGCATGTTGTTCGCCTTCATCATACTCCTTGTTGTTTCTAGTATCGTTTAGTTTTGGTGTTCTACCACACCGTTTTGTTGAATTATGTAGGGCACCGTGAACATCCATTTGATCCGGGCTTAGCCTAAAAATTGGTGAACAAAGTTTAAGATATTCGCCATCATGATGCTCCTTAGGCACTTCATTTTGACTAAACTCTCAAGCTCCACTTCCTATTTGAACTTAACAAAAACATTTAAAGCATCATCCTTACTTTTTAAGGTATAAACCCACATAAATCATAAAAAAACATCCATGAAAAGCATAAAATAACAATTACCACCTATTGTCAGAGATGAAATAGGTCCATAAAGTCGGTGTGGATTATCTCAAGAGGTTTGTTGGTTTGATATGTTGCTTGTTTTGGGAAAAGTTCCACCTCTGCTTTCCAATTAAACAAGCATCACAAACTTGGGCGATGTGCGATAACCATGGTATGTCTTTCCCCGTATAGTTACTTAGTTGATTCATAGCTTTTGAATTAAAATGCCCAAGCTATCTTTGGTCGGTGATCGAGTTGAGTAAATAAACTGGTTAACTGGTCTTCAGTGAGATCCTGTATAGATGATTTATGGATTTAGGTACCTTCATTAAGAGCTCATTATCTTAACTACATAGCCATAAATTATCATCTACCGTCCATACTTTTTTTCCGTTCTTTGTTAGTTGACCGAGGCATATTATGTTACATTGTAACTCATAATACATTTTAAACTGTAGATCCTTTTCTTCCAAGTCTTCTTTTATGGGCTTCTGTTTTGTATACTTGACTCTTTTGTTACCCATTAGCCCTACAAGGATTAAACAAGCTATATAATAATTTTCACACCTAAGAAGTCACACATTCATGTCCTTACCATTGGATTTTGGTAAATCTAACTTCTCAAGGCTTGTCATGTGATATTGATTCTGATCTTCTCCCCGTTCCCTGATGCGGTTATATGGAAAACATGATTGACAAACTCTTGTTCTAATGTTCAACATTTGTTCCGCCAAGTCCCTTATTTTGTGATCGTTCTAATAGCTTTTGTCATTAATGACTTTAATTCAACAAAATATTGATTGTAATCCTTTAAAACCTTGGCAATTTCTTGATTCATGGTGTTATTCATCACTAGTCTTCTGTTCATTAAGATTTGATTTGATTAGGGTAGAGAGCTCTGATACCCCTTGATGAAAAACAAAAAAGAGTGGTAATACTAGAGAGGTGGGAGCTTCAATGTTATTATCTTATAAAAGCTAACAAACTCATTATAGACATTTATTATCGACCTTCTTGGTCATCATTTAGTATTACAACATACACCCCGATACTAACAAAGAATGACTTAGGCCATGACACATGACAATAATAAAGGTACGTAATATATCTCAGTTGAAAAATTAAATGGGACGCCCTATCTCAATGAATTCTATAAAAAAAATTTATGTAACAGGATGTCTAAATAAAGTTATTAGAAAAAAAATTATGTAACAGGATGTCTAAATAAAGTTATTAGGTCAAGAGACATGTTACATAATGTAGACTCGAATATGACAAAGGAATCCTATGAAGAAATACTTCAAACAAATCCAGATGTTTTCTTCTAAGTATCATATATATCTTTTCTTTATATATGAAATTGCATGTAACCTTCTTTAGTTTTAATAATTACATAAAATGTTTTTTATTTAAATAAATTTGCACACATATTGTCTTTTACACTAACTTTCATCTAAACACTGATTAACTTAGTTATGTGTTTTTCACAAGAGGAGTATTCTTGTTATTTGCTTTTCACATCTTATATAATAAATTTTTTAATAGTTTATTAATAAATTTTAAATGAAAAAAATTACAAGATCAATACCAGAGTGTTGGGTAAGTCGATAAAACCGATGTTCTTCTTAAACTTAATAACGATAATTCAATGTTCTCTTTTTTTTTGATATTTCAACACCGATCATCTTCACCACCATTTAACATCTTCTCCACCATCCAAGCCACTTTTAAGTTTTTAAAAGCCTTTACATTTTTTTAAATTAAATCTACCACTTTACTTTGTTTACTGTAATTTTTAAAAGCCTTTACATCTGCAATTTATAACGACACTTCCTCTTATTAATATTACTTTTATTTGATATTTTTATCAAGTCGATCAAGAATTGACGCTTGGTAGCAAATTATGTACTTTATTTTGGACATTCAATCTGGTTTAACGATTGCTTATTTAAAGAAAAAGTTTTTTTTATTTTTTTTACTATATTAGATGTGAAAATCAAATGACATAAATACCACTTGTGTGATGATCACATAATTGATAGTGGTTAATGCAAAGGACGATATATGTGCAAATTTGTTTAAATAAAGGACATTTGTGTGTAATTAAAATTAAAGGACGTTACATGTAATTTTAAATATTAATAAATGACACAGTTTATAATTTACTCTAGTATTTACCTCATAAAGTCTTTTCTAATGCTTCTTTATATTGTTACCACAAACAATTTTAATCATTCTTTGTATACGTACACGTCTAATGTTCTACTGTAAATTCATTTTATTCGCTACATAGTCGTGTAAAACGGTTGAGCATAGAAATTAAAATATCTAAGAGCCGCACAAAAACTTGATTACGAAGTGGATGCTAAAGCAACAAATGTTGAAAGAGCAAGCAGTTGAAAGAATATTAAAGCTAAAAGTTTAAGCGCATACAAAGTTAGAAGGTTAATTTGTTTTCTACCAACCCATTATAAACTATATATAAAACAAAATCCTTATTATCTTTGCGTTACGATACTGATCTTTTATATCTGATCAACAGTCAATTGTCAAGTCGCAATCGAATGAGCAACTTGTCTGCCATGTATCATTCCTTATTGGTGCCCACATGAGTTGTGTTTCAAAACATGGTCAAAGAAGTACAAACTCTTTTTTATCTAAAAAATAATTCTCGTAGCCAAGCCTAATACGGATAAGATTATTATATGTCACAAAACCAAAAATAATGTATTATATAAAAAGAATATATTTCCCATAATTATCAATTTAAATCACATTACAGTTAACTTGTTATTAGGAGAACAATTCTTGTGTTAGATATTAGAATAGAACTAGTGTTTAGCATGCGTGTTGCGGTGACTCAAATAAAATTTATATTGAAACACAGGTGTAAAAGACGTATCGTAACAATTGCAATTACGATGTACGTGAAAGAAATTAGAAATGTATTATATTAAATCCGGATCGGTTTCTAGCGAAATTTACGTCTAAACGTAGATAAAAATAAGAACGGTACTAAAGATGTTCGGAATTTCAAAAAGCTTTATATTTTTAAGTTATTATAGAAATACAAAATATGATAAAAAAATAACTATCATAATAGATAATAATTAAACATTTCAACAAAAGCAGCCATATCAAAAGAAGGAAAATCGCACGTGTCATGCAATATCATTGTTTGTGTTATGTTTGGGTTTTAAAGTATTACTAATGTTTCTATTATAAAATGCATGTTTGAAAGAGGTACTAAACTATTAAACTATTAAACAATAGCACTTAATTGATAACATTATTAGTTTACCATCCCGCCAGAAATATATTATTATGTCATCTAAATTTTATAAATGAATATATTATTTTTTGATATGATGATTAGCGGCAAGATTTATATGATGGTGATTGTAGTTATTAGTCTAAAGAATAGTAATATTTTTTTTTTTTTAAAATAATAATGAGAGAAAGTTACATAAACTCGTCATCGTGATTTATTTAAAATATTATATTTCATGAGTTTGATTAAAATAACATTCATAAACAAAAGGATTAAACAATTTTGAAATATGATACATTGTATCCTACAACCCAAAAAAATAACATAAACATTTTTATGAGTTAATAGGAATATTCAACCAATTAAACAATGTAAGGAATTTTTTTACTTACAGCCGATTATTTTAGACGCTCCAATTTTATTTTAACAGATCTAACAATTTTTGAACTTGTTCGGGCTGGGTCAGGTTGGTCACATAATAAAATAAGATACAAAACTTTATAAAAACACTTGTTACAACTAGTAAAACTAGAGATAACTTTAGTTTTTAGTTTTTATTATTCTTTTGTCGAGATCACTTAATTACCTTATTCATGTTGGCGGATATTGTATCTTCTTTACATTAACAATGTAATCAAGGTGGGGGACCTCGTATCTTTTTTCACATAAACAATGTAGTCGTGGTGAAACAGAAAAATTGAAGTGAAGGGTTTAAATAATAATTAATAACAATAAGTTTGAGTTGTACTATAAAAGGGATTCACGTTGGATCATTGGGTTTTCTCACCTATGATTGGTTTTCTTGTGAGGGTGGTATTAGGTTCGGAAACTACAAATACTGACTAATGTACCAGCTTTATTTTGAGGGACGTGTCGGTCTGGATCCCCAAGATTTCACACTTAAAAAATAACTATGATATTGTATGGGCTAGTAACTAATCAATAAATTAGTTGTTCGAAAACAAATTATATCATATTAGTTTTTGGAATTTTGAATCTTGCCAAATTTGAATTAACTCACTTAAATCAATTTTCATATCTATTTCAAATCCGAATCAAAGTAGTTTCCAGCTTTAATTTTTACAAAATTTAATAAATCAATTTGATTAAATTACCTTGTTAATTAAACTTTCACATGTTAGTAGTTAGTAATTAGAAGCTAGTAACATTAATCAAATTAGTAATAATTAGTCAATTGTGAGGTTTAAACACCCAAACTTAAAAAACCAAAGTCTCCAACACTTTCTTAAACCACTAAACCAAAACATCATTACAATCAGATGAACATCATTATTCATTACAAACAACAGTTCAATTGCTGCTTGAATTTTTAGAAGAGTAATCATTTGCTGACCAGATAGTTAGAGTTTTTTTTCGTAATCTTGTAAATAGGATATTGATTTTTATATACATGGTTTAATATAATATTAATTTTGGAACCTTCGTGCACGTGGTGAGGGAGCTTCGTCACTAATATATATAGCCGCCTTGGATTCATTCACTCCATCAGTTCATGTTACTGATTGAATTCATTGTATTCCAATAAAATAATAATAATAATAATAATACCTAAAAGCAATGAGGTCTCCAAGCGGTGAAACGAAGACAGATTTGAAGAAAGGTTCATGGAGCCATGAAGAAGATGAGATGTTGAAATCTTATATCAACAAATATGGCATTTGGAATTGGTCTCATATGCCAAAATATGCAGGTAAATATCACAACTAGAAAACTGTGTATTTACGACTGTAAAATATGGTTGCAAGAACCAATTGTACGCGTAGTAATGTATAATCAAAAAAGTGTTTGTGATACTTGGTATATCGAAAGTAAAGAAGCATTAAGATTTACCGATTGTTTTGCTTTCGCTTGTAGGTTTAAACAGAAGTGGCAAGAGTTGTAGGCTTCGATGGATGAATTATTTAAAACCAAACATAAAGAAAGGGAACTTTTCTCAAGAAGAAGAAGAAATTATACTCCATTATCATTCACTTGTGGGCAATAGGTATGCATATGTTTCAATCTTGTTTTCTATTTCATGAAAACCTACACATAAGTTTTCTATGTAGACACTAACGTTTTTGTTTCTCCTTACGTAATATATTGACAGATGGTCTAAAATTGCATCAAAACTTCCCGGAAGAAGCGATAATGATATAAAGAATTACTGGCATACTCATCTGAAGAAACGTGCAAGCCACAACTCCATGTGCGAAACAAAAGAACAACATGATGTTATGAATGTATCATCATTATGTGAAGCCAATGTAGATGAGAATATAGAAGATAATAATGCAAACAATCGTTTTGGATCGCTCTTGTTGCAAACTTGTGAAGATGACAGCTCTTCTTGTAGCAGCAGTTCTAATTCTAAAGACCATGAAGTTGAATTCAATGATGATTATTATGGCCTTTGTTCGCCTGGAACCGTTAAAGATCTCCAATGTTTCTGGAAACAGTTTAGCGGGTTGGAAAACTTCGAAATGGAAACCAATCATGAGGATATATCTGTTGATCATGTCTTTTCATATTCATACAATGAGGCAACAAGCCTATACAACTTTTAGAACAATGATTTTGATACAATCAAACATTTAATTTGAATGCCATTGCATTTATATCATAAATGGCTTACTTAGTAATACGTAAGGTGCCACACACAAGGTTAGTTATGCTTTCCCTTTTAGGGGATGTTCATGTCTTTTGAAGCTGTTGATCTACAATCATGTACAAAGTTCTTTTCTAAATTGTTAATAGATTAATCGTTTGCGTAATCGATTTCACCCAATGATGATGTTGTAGTGCTTAAGACCAATGGTTAATATCTTTAAGGGGCATTTTACGCCACATTATCACCAACTCAACATAATTTTTTTTTTTTTTGCTAGAAACATATAAAATGGTTAATGCCCCTTAATACCCTTTAATCATTATCCAATTATGAAATTTATGAGAACTCATGGCATTATTGTAGAAAGGAAACCCCCCCCCCTCCCCCCACACACACATGCACACCTATAACGCCCATATAATGCACACAGGGGTAGTTTAAGGGCGTTTTAAAAAGCTATAATGCCCTTTTAATGCTCGTTATGTTTGGTCTAAAACTATTGACGCTTGTGTACGTGATATTAATTTACATTGTGTAACAAAAACTAAATTATAAGTACCTGATATGTTGTTTATGGGTTACCTATTTTTTAAATCTTATGTACGTTTTAGTGTGCAATATAATATATATTTACATAATTGTAATATCCCTATTATTGTGGCAAACCTTTGAAAAAATTAATGCATGAGAGATTGTTTGTGGAATAATTAACTTTAAAGTAGTTGTTTTGAATATTAGAGTGGTGATTTTTAGGTTGCTAACTTAAAAGAAAATTTTCAGTTAGTGTTTTGTGGGCCTTGTTAGTGACTGCCAAGGATAGTCAAAGAGAGATTTTGGGCGTAAGCACTTTAGTCAAAAAGTCACATTTATGTGTATTATAAAAAAGTTATACATAAGAAAACTTGAAGGGCATAGTTTTTCAAGTAAATTTGGGTAAGACAAGTAATCTTGCAAGCATCAAGTTGAGTAGAAGGAAAGTTCAAGAGAAAAACCTGAAAGAAAAGTTTGGGTGATCAAACATTATGCCTTACAACTACAATGATTTAAATATTGGTGAACAACATATATAAGTTTCAACCTTCCCAAGTTCCATTTATCAAAGATTTAGCATGCGCAGAAGCAATTTAGTCATAAAGTCATGTCTATGCATACGAAACTCTAAGAAGCATGCATAAGAAAGCTTGAAGGGCATATGTTTCCAAGTAAATTTAGGTAAAGACAGGTAATCTTGCAAGCATTAACTTGAGTTCAAGAATGAATACAAGAAGAGTTCAAGATAAAACCAAAATCGACATATAAAAGAGTGATCAAACCTAATACGTACCTTACAAGTATATATATACTTGTAAGGTATTATGATTTTTATTGATGTTGAGGAGTTCTCGCAAGTTCTCACAATAACACAATGTGCTCATTTGAACCTTACCATATATATA
>BJCO01468522.1:0-14562 GCA_018326465.1 Flaveria floridana | reverse complement strand
AATTAATAATTTTAAGATTTTTAAAAAATTAAAAAAAAAATGGGCGAGGAGGGGTATTTTAGTAATTATGGGCGAGGGATACACATAATCCCTCGCTGACTCGGCGAGGGATGCCACGTGGGCGAGGGATTATGTGTATCCCTCGCTGGGCACAATAAACGAGGCGAGGGATTATGTGATTCCCTCGCTGACTCAGCGAGGAGTGCCACGTGGCGGCTGCCGATTGGTTCTTTTTTTTTAATTTTCGGATTTGACTGGTTATTTTGGTAAATGGTTATGGTCAAATGGTTAGTTTGGTAATTTTCCCTGAAAAAGATAGTTGACCAAAAAGCTGAGGTCTTACAGAGTCACATGGTTGCAGTGCAGAATCTTCAGTGATACCAGTTACCCTCAGCTTGGTAATAAAACTTGGAGTAACGTAAGATTGTTGCCATATGACATTGATGTTACGCGTTCGAGTCATGGAGACAGTCTCTTAAAGAAATGCAAAGTAAGAATCCCCGGATCTTGGTTTGCCTTTGGTCACAGAAATCAGAAAGTGGATTGAAATCAAGACGGTTGGAAATCATACGCCAAGATATGAAAAAAGTTTAGTAAACGGTCAATATCTTTAGCGGCCCCAATGAAGTGCATTGTGCAGCAAGCCTAAAAGTTTAAACCTATCAACAGAAATGCAATATCATCAAACACAAAATTTCATTAGCTTGAGAGTTGGAATCAGAAAGTGGGTTCAAGAAAGAATCAACACTAAAAATTGAGCCCAAAAACTAAAGTTGACCAAAAAAGTCAACATCTTCATTTCGCAAAAGGCCGAAACAGAGACTACACAGTTGGGATTCTCTTTCACTTTCCATCCCAAGAGTTTTTAACACAAAAACTATGAACAACATTAAGAAAAATAAAGAACTTGTAGAAACAAAGCTATATTAAACTCTAAATCTAAAACTCACATTACCCTTTGTTAAACTATCCTATGCGGCAACCGGGTTTGATGAGTCATCAACCTCTGGTGCTGAGGTGGCAGTGACTGGGATAGGATCAGGATACACAGCAGCAGGTGGTGGTTGTAACCGAGTGTAGTGAAATTCAATCTGCAGCCTGTGATGAAGCGGTGTTGAAGAAAGCAAACCTTTTTTCATATCTGCTTGCAGTTCTCTTATAGGAATGGCTGCCAAAAAGCTTTTTAGATACACTTTACAAGATTCATTTCCCTTGCAGATAACCTCATTTTCACTCAAATTCTTGACTGGTTCAACGGTTTCTGAAGTTGAGTTTCTGTTGGAATCATCAGAACTGGATTCAGGAGCTGGAAGTTGATAAATTATGGTGTTTCGGTCAAATTTTAAGATATAAGCTTGATCACACCCCTCAAAAAGCCTCTCTCCTAAAGTATCAATTATATAATATGCATCAGAATCAACTTTCAAGACGAAAAAGTGGTCATTCCAGCTCACTATGTAGACTCGTGGCTCTGACTCGCGACTAATCTCATCCCACATGGTATCAAAAGACATTGCACCATGCAAAAATTCAAAACCACCCTCTTGGATTTCTTCAGGGTGGAAAAAACCAATAAAAGATTTTTCAGGAACAACCAATAAAGGGCGTAAATTGGCTTCAAGAATGGTTTCAAGATCAAAGTGTTTGTCAGGAAACCGTGCCCTATAAGTTTCATTTTCACAAAGATTTCTCCATTCTAACGAGCCTTCACGTATTAAAGAATCGAGTTGGGACTTAATTAGCATGTGATCAGGGTGATCTTGTAACCAATAGGCTATCAAAGCCACAAGGACGGTGCACGCACTCTCACCAGCAGCTTGTTCGGACCGTTGATCGATTGAAGCAAAGAAAACTTGTGTTTTAAGCTTCATGTGAGAGTCACGGCTGATTACTTCCCTCTGTTCCCAATTTCCAACAGCAAAATTATCATCCCCAAATTCAGATACTGATAATCTGTTGTTCAACATGCACCACTGTTCAAAGAAAATGAAAATACATTAAAAAAGAAACCTTTTTTGTGTTAAAAAAACAAAATCACAAAAGAGTTTTCAGTTTTACAATTTTACCCCAAGAGATTGGTCAGAGCTGAGCTGTCGGCGGTCAAAGTCAATGTCATCACCACCTTCTTCAGCATATGCTTTCTTTAAAAGTGGTTCACCTTTAGTTTTTGGTGATCTTAAGTTCATTTTCCTTTTCTTCCAAGGAAATATACCACGTTTTGGATTAGGAATCACATACGATTCAGAAACAGAAGCATTTGAGTCATCATTTTGAGTGCAACCCACGTCAGATTTTCTATTACTGTAATAAATGCCATCTTCGTTAAGAGATCCTGTGGTACAATTAGCATGTGCCAATGTACCATAGCTAAATGATTTTCTGAAAGTAACATCATCGTCTTCTTTGACTTCATTTGACTCACCTTCTTCAGATTCCTCAAGTGACTCTGAATCAAAAGGGTTTGAGGAATAATCACCTTCCTCACTCCTGCTATCATGATCATCAACAGAGGCTTTTTTCCCTCTCCTAATTGATTCAGTAAAGATTTTGACTTTTCTTAATCCCGCTTTGAGTGCAGAAAGCTCATCTTTCTCTTCTGATGAAATTTCTGATGTCTGAATTTGACTTTGTGTAGGTTCTGTTGGTTCCTGGTCAGCTCTCAACTCCATCAAACTAAGTTCTATCTGCATAACAATCCTCAAGATTACCAACCCGTGAAAAAAAGTAGCATTTCTTTTCTAAAGCGGTTCAAACTTAAATTTACCTATTTTCATTTTTCCTATCAACAAGTTTTCGGATAAATTGATGGTATTAATTTAGGGTCATAAGTTTCTGGTTTTAAAAGTTACAATCTTTAAGAAATAACTACGTGATTTTGTGGACCTACATGCATATAACACCAAACGGCTAGAAGTTATGAAATGTTATTAATTAAGTACACAAGTTAGTTGGTTTCTCTGTTGGAAATTACCAATTTATGTATCAGACATGGAATCTATCAAAAACACAAAGCTAAAATAAAAAGACAGGTTTGTCAGAATTCGCCTTTCTGAAGAAACAAAACAAAATATAAAGCTCACGTACATGAAGAGAGGGGCGAGGCTCGGTTACTCCACATGATACGGTGAGAGGAATGATCAAGTCAAGATCTTTTTCTTCATCAGTAGAAACAAATTCAGCAAGATTCAAAGATGCTGTTCCAATTATAGGAGTTCTGTTTTTTGGTGCTGGGCTTAATCCCTGTATTAAAAAAATCATATGTAACTGTTAAAAAACAATATCATAAAGATTTTATATAGATATTTACAACATCTAAAAACCTATAGGAGAGGGGCCGGGCGTTGGCATTGCATTTTGAAAGTGATTATCTGATTCTTGTGTTTTCAGGTAGCAAATAGTTAGTTTCTGGTGGTTGGGTATAGTGAAACTGATTCTGATCATCTGATTATTCAGGGGTCAAATAATCGGTTCAAGGGTAGCCACAGATTGATAGGGACTAATTGATCGTTTAGAGGCTATTTAGATGTAATCCGTATAAAATTATTTGCCAAACAACTGACACCACTTCAAACAATAGAATTCTATCCAAACACCATCTCTTGCAACCCTTTTTGTTACATTAATTATCTGATTCTGATTATTCCATATCATATAATCACTTTTAAAACACGACGTCAAACATGATACACAAGATATTAAAATGCGTTTATTATGAAAACATGAACTTCACTGCAAAAATCTTGAGGAAATTTTAGGTATTTATGGTTAATTTCTACACTAAGGCATGCAATGAATCTGTTTATTTAAAACAAAACCTTCTAGTTTTATGAAAAGTTGGATACATAAATACATCATACAATATAGCACTCAGGTTTACTTATTCTATATTGATAAAGGTAATGGTTGTATGGTACCTAATATGTGACAACCTATGATCTGCATCTTCCGTATACATATCTACAAACTTCATAACGAGTTAACAACACTGGAAGACCAAACATATCTTGACTAAACAATGGCTTTCGACATCTTATAATACATCAAAACTTATTTAAGTAACCAATTTGGTCAAATTGAGCAAAATCTGTTGTTCTCTTAAGTGCTCTAGTTGATCCAAAAAATAGCTCCATATCATATCTTCTAGTCGAAAGAAACAAAACAAAATGATTTTTATAACAATTCATTTGCTTTAGCATCAATGCATCATATACAGGAACAATGAATTAATGAAACCCGAATTCAGGCACCCAAAATGTGTGTAGGAACTTATAGATACAGTGTATGTCTATGTCTATGTCTATGTACATAAACTGCATTACAAAAGGACAACACAACCATCAAGAAAGTGTAAAAAACATCCGATTTTTCAAAAGGGGAAAAACAATTCAAGTATTATTATTGCAATTCAATATATTATATAAATTATAATCAACCTACAAAACAAAAATGATCACATAAATTATAAAAGAGGGGAGAAATCAAGAAACTCACATTTAAGACTGTAAAACCAATCTCCCAAGGATTAAAAGCATTGTCTTTAGAACAAGAAAGGGTACAAATTGTTTGAAATTCTTCATCCCACTGAACGACACCGTTTGACTCAACAATTTTCACCTCCTTTGTGAAATTCCTCTTCACTGTTCTTCTAAAAGAACTCAAGGTGATCTTGGGCCCCTTCCACCTGATCTCCACAGCCCTACGATAATCCTTCTGTGGGTCCGCATGCACAGGATCACAGTTCCCCCATTCCATCTTCTTCACCACCAATTTCACCTTGAATTTCTTCGACAGAAGTGGGGGCCATGGCCTCCATTTGATCACATTCACCACCATTTATACCGGCGAACAAGATTAAAAGAATGTGTGTGTGTGTGGTGTAGTGAGAGAAAGATGAGAATAAGTTAGTGATTTGGGTGTTTTCTTTTGGATCTTTGAAGGAATTTATGAAGAAAGAATGAAAGATTCAATGTGGGTTGTTGTTTTTTCTTGCTTTTTTTTGATGAATGGATTTTGTCTCCGTAGAAAGATGAAATTGTTTGAGAGAGATGAATATGCCGTTATTCAAGAGAGTGTGTTTTGTGTTTACGTTTGTGTGTGCAAGTGTGTGAATTAAGGTCAAAGAAAACATACACACGCGTAAGTTAAAAGCGGTGCGGTTAACATTTCTTAACCACGAAAGTTAATTTTGGGTTCGCCTGTACATACTTTTATTTATAACTTGTAATACCCTTTCTTTAGAAAATTAATTTTAAACCTTTTCATATTTCCTTCTTTTAGAATCATTATCTTTTAAGAAACTTTTTTTATTAACTACTAGTTTTAGTAAACCCGTGTAAGACACGTGTTGAAAATATGAAAACAATATAATTCATAAATGTATAAATATTTCGTATGATTAAGTTACATATTACTATAACAATGAAAAATAAAAAGTTACATTTATAAATTATAAATATTCAAATACTTTTTTAAATAATATAATATATAATTGACTCATTTAAAATTAAAACCAGTTGTATCAAAATCATACTAATTTAAAATAAATAAATATATCAATAAATATTTTTTTTTCTTTTTAGTTTTTTTAAATTGAATCTTATTTAGCTGTAAAAGAATATATAGTTCAAAACAATATGATTGTATAATTAAGTTGATAATATAAAAAATTAAATTTATAACAAAATGAATTATTACTATTAATTGAGTTTCTTAAAATAAAAAACTTGACTAAAATAATATATTAGTTTTTTTTTGAACGGCAATTTATTAAAAAACGAGTAGATCCTAGCAAGACGCTAGGACCACGACACCATTACAAGACCAACCAAATACAAGGGAAACCATTACAAAGGGCAATGACACCAATTTTGCCATGCCAAGTCTCTAATTCGAGCTCTATATTTCATCCACAAAAACGTATTCACCATAATTCTTTCAATGACTTCATCGGGTTTGAGCGGAGATGAGTTGAAAATGAAGTTGTTTCTTGTAAGCCAAATGTACCAAACGGAAGCCATTAGGATAAGAGCTATCTAATATATTAGTTTAGGCGGGAAATTTTTTTTGAAGAGTAACATGAGAGTAACATGTGACATCCTAGTTACTCTTTTATTATTTATTATATAGTATAGATTATATCTTTACATTCAACTTAGATTGAATTAATGTTTGGATTCTAAATCAATCAATCTAATTTTATTTTTTTTATAATTTAAAATATTATATAATTGTATTAAATTAATAGTACACTATAATGGATTTGTTAATACGAAGAGATAATTGTATTAAAGGGGTATGTATAACAACACTCGTTACTCTATCCTTCTAAACTAAGCGTTCAAACTGTAAAAAACAAACCTTTAGTCGAACCGGGCTATGAACACCCCTATTCTAAACTGCACGTTTTTTAATGGCAGTTCTTATCAATAAAATCATTAACCTGTATATTATAGAATTTAAACTTTAAGTTACAATTGCTTTGATGAAAAACACATTTTTTACCGTTAAACTATCCCATTATAGAATTTAAATTACATCTTACTTTTCATTTTCTTCATGTTAAAAACTGAACTCATTTTACCCAAGATACCACAACCTCTATCATGATGTGGTTAAGCTTAAAGTGGTTTGGTGGAGTCAATGATTTCAGAGAACAATTTGTGTGTAATAATATGAGTTAATTAAACAAATGGCCCCTGTGATAAAATTGATTTTCATTTTAGTCTCTAAGTATTATTTATTATAAGTTAACCACTAAGTATGGAAGCTTAGACTGTACACAAAGCCCCGCCCTTAGCCCGGCCCGTGCCGCCCTTCGGAAGGTTTGAGTTGTGCAGACTCATCCGTCCTGCACCCGTCCTTTGCCAAGGGTGCTCCATGGATGCATTTTGTGGGGTCCACGTCATAAAAATGTGTGTTGCTTTGTTTTTTTAATGGTTGTTTGTGGGAAGGATGATGTTGGGGGTAAAAGTTGATTATGGAAAGGATGAACGAAAGTTAGTGGAAAGCTGATGTGGCATGCTGACTGTGACTATTTGTGGGAATGACGCCTTTTAGCGTTGTGTACAGTCTTTGATAAAATAGTCTCCAACATGGATGCATGTTGACTTTCCGGATAAAGTTTACTAAAATGACCAAACCACCCCTTCATTAACATAAAGTGGGATCCATTCCCATTGTATTCTTCTCCGCTCCTCTAGTCACCAACCCCTACCTCCAGTCACCACCCCATTGTCTTCTTCTCCACTCCTTTGATCACCACCCCACTACCTTTGGCTATTCATCTCGCCATTGCACCCTCTTGAATCACCATACCACTACACCCTCTTGAACCACCCCCCATCTCCATGCAACATATCAAGATTTATGCAATGAGAGACGATGATAACGAGGTTGCCATTGCACCCTTTATCGAGCTCGTTGGAGTTGTGGGGGTCATCGAAGTAGAAGCGACGAACACAAGGCGACGTCGACGACAATTGCTAGCTAGTGATGGAGGCGATGGTGGGTGGTGACGGTCGAATGTGTTGGCAGTGGCAGTGGTGGCGCGGTGGTGGTGGCGCGGTGGTGAAGGTGGTATTGGGTGGTTGTGGTGGTCTTAGAATGAAATTTATTTCAAATGAAAAGAGTATATGGTGGGTGGTTACATTTTTTAATATTATTTTGTTTTTTAGTAAGGGTTGATGGATATTTTACATTTATTTAACGGAAAAAGTTAGCCTCTATTTAAGTTAGAGATGTTTTTGTTAGAACTTTGACATACTTAGTGTGTTAACTTTTAATAAATGATACGTGAAGACCAAACATAAAAATCAACCTATCATGGGGACCATTTGTGTAATTAACTCTAGTAACTATTAATCTAAAATAAATTCATATAACCTAATAGTTATTATCTATTAATTAATGTTAGCTATAAGAGTCAACTCAAGCGGATACGAAGTAATCTGATCATATTACGTATTTAAGTAATCTGATCATATTACGTACTTATTACTTATATTTACTTGTGTAATTTTTCTTGATATTAAAATAACTATTTAATAATAAAATGTATCTTGCCAAATTATATTTTCTTCTATTTCTTTTCTGTGATGCTAAACAATGGCTTGTTTATGTTCACCCTAAAAAGAAAGAGAAGAAGAAAAAAAATGTTTATTTATTTGACATGCATACAAGTCACAAAAAAGTTGGTTACGAATGTAATGAACACTTTAAGGGCTTTAAATATGATGACAAGGATATAAATGAGGCTTTAACATCATCACAAGATAATTAAAAAAGACTTCAAGCCCATATGGCCTCAAATCCTTAATAAGCGTCAAACACAACTTGCCTATTTTATTGTATCAATATGGGCTTCAAATATTAGTTAACCACTACACTTGATTTATAAAATAATTTAATAAAATAGTTTTTATTTACATGACATTTAGGTGCCAATTAAGTAATCAATCACTACACATAATCATAATCTATATGCACTTAAAACTTGATTCCCTAATTTCAACTCTAAGTAGAGATAAAGTTTAAAAGCTTTTAATAAAATTAATTTTAAGAGAAATAGAATGTAATCCAATAACATATCAAAATCTATTCTATAATCAGTGATCTAATAATATAGTAGACAAGTATATTTCACACAGGAATTGAAATAATTGATGAAAATTCTAGTAATCATCATATGAACTTAATTTATAATTCAAACCACAATGTTTTCATAGAGAGAGGGAAACGATCATATAAATGTTTCACTATACACCTGTATTATAGAGAGTGGGAAACAATCACGTAAATAATGGTTAATTTATGTAATTTTATAGTTAATCTATACTATATAATAAAATGAGTTTTTATTGACACATGATACTCTCCGGTGCTTCCTCGTATTTATTTTTCTGCATAAGCTCCAATATCCATTTTAAAATTTAAGAATAATGATAATGTCATTAATGTATAATCTTTGATTAAATATTTTCTTAAGATTAAATATTCAAATTTTAAATTAAAAATATTTATTGAAATTTTTTTATGGGAACCGAAAGCTATTTTGGCTTTTATGTATCTATTTATAAGTATAATTATTTTTTATATAATAGATATTTTTTTTATGTTTATTATGTAGATAAGTTTTAAATACATGTTTTACTGGTGTGTGTGTGTTAGTGTGTTGTGTTTACAAGTCGGCGGATACTCTTTAGTTACAAGTTATTTATCACCAAGAGAGAGAGAGAGAAATCTTCATATTAATGTAAATTATCTTTCTCTTAAACTTACTTTCATCATTCTTTTGAAACTCAAATAATTTCTATAAATTTTAGTATTCATAAAATAATGAATTTTCTTTGTAAATCTAAGTGTAGTATGTTATAGTTTCTAAAATGTGTCATGCACTGTCAAATAAATGATGCATAGTGCTATTGTAAATCCGATCTTATGTTAAGTTACAGAATTTTGATGCTTGTTTCATGGAAAACGTTAGACAAAAAACATTAAAAATAAAAAAAAACTAAAAAAAAAACTTATTTAATGTATTAATTAGTCTAACAAAAATAGTATTCATTAATACGTCATGTCATCGATCGTTATTTATAGTATTAAACAGGTTAAAATACACCGACACCGCTTAATTCAATGCCATGCAAATTTTCTAAAAGTGCCTACTTTCTTATCTTCTGCATTCCAACCAAAAATCCAAAACATATTTTCAAAGATAAATTTAGGCGATATATGTATTCATATATTTTTTGATTGGGGTTATTTTCATATTACTATTATATAATTAAACGTATTAACTGTGTTAATAGGCTATTTAAAATTTTATATACTCATCATAGATTATATTAAATGAAAAGCAGGATAGTAATAGATTTGTAATCGTGATATATATAAGGTTTTAATTATTTTAAACATTATATAAACATTTTTGTTGTTACCTCAGATTTTAGCAAGTTTGTCATATTATTATAAAATGTCCCAAAAGCAAATTATCCAACTTTTATGAATTAAAAGGCGATTAGCATTTGTAATCTTCATGCTTACTTTTAACTTGTAAAGGAGTTATCGACTGTACTAGTTGAAAAAAAATATTGATATTAGTTAACATCATTGCTTAAAATTTCCAACCACGATAACCTTTTGTTTTCCTTTATGTAGAAGTTCAATAAAGTTTACTTATTACACGAATATATATAATATATTGCTTGTCATTAAATTAGTTAGATATTACGTTAGCACTAATTTTAACTTTTAATTAACCATCCTACTTTTGTCTTAATCATAAATTTGTACTATATAAAATTTAGTTTATTATTTAATATTCACAGCCTTAAAAAAATTAAAAATATAAAAAAAAACATGTACGTTAAATAAGTCATAGAACTAATTAACAACTTAATTGATGAGACTATTATAATCTTTACTTTATAAGCCTATATGTATCTCCAACAAACAAGTAACTCAAGTCGCATTATGTCATGATCATAACACTTCAAGATTCTTTTTTTCTCGATTTTTTTCGTTGTTAGTAATTTTATTTTAGGTCAGTCATCTTTGTCTATGCACTTCTATGCATATATGCTTTCAATATTGTCATTGTTATTGCATATTGAACTTTATCTTTATGATCACACAGTTTATGACTCAAAACTTTGATATCTAGAATATGTGTTAACTAGTGTAAGTAAATCATTAGTGGAGCTTGAAAACGCCATGTAAATTTGTGCAATGTTTATTGTTTTGTATTAGTATTTAGAACTATGCATTGAGCAATTTGTGAGCTAAATTGAAAGATGATATTCATTAATCAGACATAAGTTGATATCTGCAACAAGCGTATTCTATTCATAACATGGATCCCTTTCACATGCTCTTTCATTTGCAATCATGCACCAACAAAAAGGAAAGTCAAGAAGATCCATTTATATACAACAATCTCGACCAATATCAAGTCAAAAATTTTCGTTTAGTCGCAAGATCCCATTTTCTTCGAAGAACAGTCTGCGCTAGATTATGTTTTCCCTCTCTATTTAATCCATAAAACACATCACGAAAATTAACTGTACTTGGTGCGAACCCAACAGTTAACATCTCAGATAAGAGTTGCATACCTTCTTCAGATTTACCTTCCTTGCATAAACAAGAAATGAACATAGAATAGGTCTTGAAATCAGGCAATGGCCCTTCATTTTTCATCTTATGAAAAACATCCCAAGCATCATTAATCTTCCCGTTACTCATGTAGCCACGGATTAGTGATGAATAAGTAACAATGGTGGGTTCACACCCATCTTGTTGCATCTTCTCAAAAACCTCTAAAGCTTTAGATATTTGTTTTTCTTTGAAGAAATAAACAATTAGAGATGTATAAACATGAACTGTTGGAAAGATACTGACCTGTTTCATTGATTCTATCTTCACCAATGCATCTTCTAAACGCCTTTTCCTAAGTAACGAGTGAATTAAGCTTCCATAAATGTACTCGTTGAGGGTATTTTGGTCCTTTTCACCAACCTCGTTTACCATTAGCAAAGCTGCTTCTACATTACCTGCTCGACAAAGAGCCCTGATGCACAATGAGTAAGCTAAAGGAGTCGAAAATCCAAGTGGGCATAAGTTTTGGACACATTTTTCAGCTTCCAACAGATTATTATCTTCGCACAAACATTCAAGATATATTTCAATTAATTCTTTATCGGGTACAAATCCAGTTTTAATCATCTCCAAGAACACGTCGATTGCCTCACTGACCTTTCTGCCTTTTTTCCCACAAAGGGAAATGATCAAAGATTTGTATGTACTACTATTTGGGCAGAAACCTCTATCTTTCATTTCTTTGAAAATTTTGAGAGCAATATTAGTCAAACCTATTCGACCATATTGCAAAATCATAATGGTAAATGTGTCTGATGAAACCAACAAATCTTTCCTAATCATTTCATTGAACAAGCTTCTCATATGCTTAAAATCCTTTCCTTTTCCTGCAATTTTCATAGCCATGTTATATGTTTCTGCAGTGTGTCTGTAACCATCTTTCTTTCCTACCCATGAGAAAAACTGCAAAGCCACACCGCCATGTAGGCTACATTTTCTCAGTAACTCCACAACTAAATCCGGTGTGATATGAAGATCACATTTTTGTAAAGATTCCTCCTTTGAGCACCAAGTCATAGAAGATGACACAATTTTACACACTTTGTGAAGATCATGGTCAGTATAAGACTTAGCAGGTGCACGTCTTATTACAGAATCAAGGGCAGCTTCATGTTTTGGCTGTATGTGGACCGAGCTTGAATCAAGGGTGATTTCGTCTTTGTTACTACTGGTTGTTTGGATCTTTTTAACTTCTTGTATCTTCCCAAATTCTCCTTTTTTACCCATATGAGATATAACCCAGTTGAACATATTATCTGCTATACCTAACTTTAAACCCTTTATATGATTCAAAACATTAATAGCTTCATCATACTTAGAGATCTTACATAATTCCTTGACGAAAACCATATAACATTTGCTAGTCAGCTTCATTCCTTTCTTCTCCATATTAATTACCGTTTCCCATGCTTCAGAAACACGATTTTGTTGGATATAAGCAGCAATCACAGCAGTTACTGCCACACTGTCTAATTCAACTCTTGTTTCCAGCATCGTGTTATACACATCAAACCCTTTTTTAAACTCATTGAGTCTAAAAAAGTGTTGCATCAGCTCTGTGTAAGTAGAGACTGACAGCATTTGTCCACAGTCATTTAGGCTGTGAAACAATTCGAGTGCTTTAGAGATTTCATTTCTTCTTAAGTACCCGTTGATAACAATTTCATAGATCTTGTTGTCAATGACATCTTTTCTTTTTAATATATCAACAATTTCTAAAGCATCATTGACCCTACCAGCACAACACATTCCTTTCACCAACATCTCAAAATGTTCCGCCTCCATTGCAATATTTTTGTTCTTCATATCCTTTATGACTTCTAATGCTTCTGTTATCCTACCTGAAATGCAAAAGCTCTTAAGCATACATGTGTAAACTTCTTGTTCAGGGATTTGGGAAATCTTTATCATGTTATCAGCGATTAAGTAGATAGCATTAGTGTCTCCAAAATGCGCTAAACACTGTAATAATTGTTTGTATGAAAATTTATCTGGTTCCATTTGTTTAGACACCATCTCCTTGTAGAACTCCACTGCAATGTCGGCTTTTTTACTGTTACAAAGTGCGCGCAGCATTACTTTATATACCGCCAAATCAGGTTCAAAACCAGCCTTTTTCATGTCTTCAAATAGCAACAAGACTTTCCCAATAGCATTTGACTTCCCATATTGAGACATGAGGATAGTCCACGTCTTAATATCTTTCTTACACGAGTTGTTCTCCATTTCCTTTAACAATTCCTCAACTACTTCAAATTTTTTAGATTCTTCAAGCATATAAATCATTGTATTGTATGCAGCAGTTGTGACAAATGACCCATTTCTAAGCTTTATCCAATTAAAGAACCTTAAAGCTAAATCAGGCACTTTGAAACATCTTTTCAGAACTTTATCAACAACATTAGAATCAAACTCGACACCCATTTCGTCCAACTGTTGCTCAATCGACGACTCACTCTCTCCACCCCTTAAAATCTGGGTAGCCCTATGAACTATGGGACTCACATCCCTTTCAGCTATATGGGTTGTTTTAGTTTCCAACTCTTGATTCACACAGGCATTTTCACAAACACCTTCTGTGCATTCCAATGGAACTCCCACCCCATCACCCCCAGAGTTCATTGGAAACCTATTATCTCCATTGCTACCCAATTTGAAGTCATGGGTTCCTATAATTGTAGTGATTTCATCAAAAAGATCGGCAAAATCTTTCTTTTCTTTTCCATTTTTCAGATGTCCTTCGTCAGCGTTCTTCCGATTTGGGTTGCGAAAGGGTCTAGTGGTGATTGAAAAGCTTAAGGATTGTTGATTTGTGAGATAATTGGGTAACAGATTAGCACTCGAGTATACTGATCGGAATCTGATTAAACATTTCATACCTTCAGATCGTTATTCTCGTGATTAATCGATACATGCAGCTTTGGGTTCAAAGAATCACCCGTAGTTCGTAGATATTCTGGCGTCTTTACAAGATGTTCAACATACATCCCTCAACTTTTATTTATCCTTGGTTGGCCCCAATTGATATCATCTGTCTAGTAATATACTATTATTGGATTTAGTAACCCGTGTGTTACACGGGTTGAATAAATAAAAAATTAATATAACAAAATTTATTACTTATAAAATAATATTTTAAGATATAATATCACTGAAATTATGTATTAGAAATGACTGTAAGTTATAAAATAGTGATATCAACTTTTTAAAACTTTATTTAAAAAAAAAAAATTAAATAAACGTTTTGTTCTAAAACAAACCGTATAAAAATATCATTTTTAAAAATTTTCTTATTATAACTCTTAAATTTAATTATTTTTGGTTTTAAAAAAAATAACTTTTTAAAAATACCAATTTTAAATATTTCGTATTTTTTAAAAAAGTCTTATGCTTTAAATAAATTTATTATTT
>BJCO01468521.1:0-10358 GCA_018326465.1 Flaveria floridana | reverse complement strand
AATGGAATATTGCATCTCGTCACATAATTAACACGAATATCGAGGAATATTACGTCATATCAAATAATGTAAAAAATACAAATTTACACGACTATCGAGTAATATTACGTCATGTCAAATAACGTAATAAATACAAAATTACATGAAAAACGAGGAATAATATATCTCGTCAAATTATTAAAAGTGAAACTAGGACCCGTAATCAAGTTCACGGCCCGTAAGATGATTTCCATACGGGCCGTGAAGCAATTCACGGGCCGTAAATCCATACGACCGTGATCTCATTCACGGGCCGTTACGTTTTTGAATTACGTTTCTGAATGACCGATTTGACTAGCGACAGACCATACGGCCCGTGAAGGTCCTTACGGCCCGTAAGCAGGGCGTCCAGATATCCATTTGGGCGTCCCTTTAGCAGGCCCCAAAGTAAAAGAAAGGTGATGTGATGTTTACGTGTCATACGAGAAAACTTGAAAAAACGAGACAACTCCCTTTTCCATTACTAAAATTAATCTCCATAATGCATCCTTGAATTTGATGATATCATATTCATAATTTCTCATCGGTAAATTAAATTAATTTTCATATATATTGTGACAAACGATTTAAAATTTTCATATATGTTATTTTCATTCCTTAGGGATAACCTGATTGTAAGGTATCATTTTTTTTAAAGTTGAAGGTTTAAGTGGAATTATGGATTAAATAAAATTATGTTATTTCTATGGTCTTGTGTTCTGGTGAGTTTGATGATTATCCTTCATAACTATAGTATTGGTCTAAATTCTTAAAAATAATTAAATAATACTCTTATATATTCCGTTGTGATGATTAAAATTACTAATGGCATCCAATTTTATAATTGTTGAATTTAAAACAAACCTTAAACAATAATAGTAATAATTAAATAAGACTCTTACATGTTCCGTTTCAATAAGTTAATCTTTAAAAAAGTTGAACATGAAAACTTAGTTATCATTCTCTACATTTTTTTCTGTAAAGAAAAAATCAAACATCAACACATCAACATAATTTGTGAAACACATAATGATACTACTAATATATAAAATGTAATAAAATATAGTATTAGTACATGATGAAAAGAAAAAAAAAATCGTGTTATCCATGCCTACAAGAATTATAATGTAAAATATGTTATTATAATAACATAAATTATAAATTCGTGTTATCCAGCGTAGTTTCTCTTATCCCAAAACATAATTAACTATTTTAAAATATTAATATATAAATAAAGTTTTCCATTCATATTGTTAATATGTTAAACGAGTTAAGGTGGAGGGTGTGGAACGAAAGAATCAGTCCAGCTTGAAGGATGGAAGACGGAACTAAAGGGTTTTTTTTTTTTGGATTTCAGCTGACAACGCCTACGTCAAGGATGTTCTGTTTAGCATGGTTGTTTGGACCGGAATCGGACTGACCAGTCCAGCCGGTCCGACCGGGAATCGGCTAGGTGGTCGTCCGGTCCGCTGTGAGTCGTTTTGAACTGGTCGAACCTGTGGTCGGAACGGAAAACCGGACCGGTTCTGACCGGAATTTATTTTTTATTTTTTTTATTTTTATGGGTAAAAACGGTGTGTTGAACCATAAATTAGTGTGTTGAATATACAAATATAGTTAAGTTTTATATATAACCATAAAATACATATATAAATCATATATAAATTACTTATATTTGATTATATATATAACTATATATAATATACTATATATATAATTATGACGTCATCCGGTTCTTAAATCCAGTCCGACCGGTCCGATCACCAAACCAATAAGGCGTCCGGTTCAACGTCCGATCCAGTTCTGAAAACATTGTTGTTTAGTGCCGCCATAATACATCACCAGTGCCACCATATCATATCACATCCTCATCCACCAGATGATCTCTACTATAATGTAATTATACTTGTATAGTAACATAGCATTTTATAGATTATTTATAAAATTTAAATTACGGTGAGTGATGGGTCCAATACAAAGTAACTATGGCGAGGACGTGACAGCCTGGTACCCGAAGATCCCGTACTCGAGTAACGTAGATGATCGAATGAGTCAGTGGTCCATTAGTGATCTAATTAGTTGTTCAGGAAAAAAATAATTAAATTAGAATGGCAAACTTTCTTGAAATTAATATGTGACGGGTTGATATTAATTAACTATGATGTAGTTAATTGTGATGCAGATTTGATGGAGTAAATACTAATAAGTAAAATAGAAAATTATAATATTTTAACTAAAATTAATAATGATAATATTAGCGAAAAACAATAATTTTTAGTCCAATTGATTAAAGTAATATACCTAAATTATGTAAATATAAAAAGATTTTAAGTTCAAGTTACACTTTGAGTAAAAATATTTAAAGTTAAGCTAGCTAGTAAGCAAATAAACAAGCCCAATTAAAACAATATCTAATTATCTATCTTTTGAAACACTGTCGCAAATCTGTCGTTAAAAAAAAATAATATTAGTGGGAGAGAAATAAAGAGAGAAAATTCGCGATGTGGTACACGCGTCGGCCTAAAATAGTCGTGGGGTTCGTATGTGAGGTTGAGTCAAGCCCAGTTTTCAAATCAGAGAGAGAAACCCACAAACACACACACACAAACACACACCTTTCTCTCTCTAAAACTCACAATTTCATATTTCATCTTCTTCTAGATTTACACCTCAATTCTCTCCGATTCATCGCCCCAATTTTAGGGTTTTTACATACTGGTAATTTCTTTTTTACTTCTCCCCAATTTCTCTGTTTCTTTGCATATGCATGTTCAATCTGATACTTCTCATCTCTCGTTTTCGTTTGCAATTTCCGTTTGCTGTTAATCTTTTTTCTTATCACTTAATTTTGGATCGTAATTGAGTTGGGGGCATGCTGTTTCAATTCGATTTGGGTATCCAATTTGGTGTTTTTGATGAATTTGAAGGCACGGAGTTCGTGTATTCAACGATTTTTGGTTTATAATTCCTAAAGCCCCTTGTTACGAAAAGGGTTTTTTTTTTCTATTTTGAAGTTGCTGATTTTGAGCATTGAAATTGAATTGTGCGACTTGATTTTGGCTTAAAACTGAAGTGATTAACGGTTTTTGTTTATGTTTCGGAATGTTTGACATTGATATCCTTCATGCATGAGAATTTATTGGACGATAGGGTTAATGGTTTGTGGTTATTAATGAACTGGGTGCATGATGTTCTTCTGATTAGAGTTTGTGGTTCTAAAAGGTGATGATTGTAAGGGTTTTTATCAATGTTTATGTCTTTTGTGATTTGACATGAATATCCTGCATGCATAAGGAAAGAAGTATGTGATTTGATTGTAATCTGAGTGTTGCTGTGATAAATTCTGTAACAGTTAATTTTTGTTACTTCAGATTGATATTTTATCATAAGCTTGCTGAGTGTATGACAATGTTCATTGATGAAACTCAAATTGGTTTTTTTTCTCATCTACTACAGGTGGATCTTGCTGTAACAGTATTGCAAAAGCTCCATGTCCTCTGCTGCCATGCAGGCGAACTCATCGGATTCATCTCCTCCAGAACAATCACTAGACAGGGAATCACAGTCTGAAGAAGTTGTAAGTGAGGAAGAAGATGATGCAAGTAAAGAAACACAAAATGCTGCATCTTTTCCTTCAGGTACTTCCTAAGTTATTGTGCTGGTTTTTGCAGCCTAATTAATTGAAATTTAAATGTGTTACTAGATGTCTATATAAGATTTCAAAAGATATTAAAACACAGAATTTCACATATTGAAACACAGAGATTAGATATCAGTTTTCATATCCTCATTTAGATTATCATAAAATCACCTATTCAGCTGACAGCAGCTATCCAAGGCTTTGCAATTCTAGTACCCAATCCTCTATCTGAAAAAAAAATAATAATAAGTATTCAGTTTTGTGAATTTGCATTAAATATGGGTTTGAATTTGTTAAAATGGGGGACATAGAGTTGTTCTTTTCATATCATTAACCCCCATATTACTTGATACTTGTGATTGTAGCTCATGCTGTTAAAGGCTTAACTTGATTGCTGCAATTTAGGGTCATCATTTTTCCTTGTAATCCTTGCTCAATACTTCACACGTATTTCTTTTTGTCCATTATACAAGTTGAGCTTTTGAACCCCTGAGATCAACATATTTCTGGACTGTTTATGTTGGTGAAAAACTTATGGACAATTGAGAAATATAGCAATATAGCCGAGAGTTATTCTAATTCGACTAAAGTTAGGATTAGAACGTGTTTAATTTTTCAGACTTCTAGTTATGAAGACTGGTTTTCTGATAGCATTATATAGAAACTTTTGTTAGTTTTTCGAGCTATTATGCAGACTGAAATTGATTTTCTTACTACTACACTTGAGAGTATCACTTTAAAATTTCTAAATCACTGCGTAAGCTAATGGTCATTGTTGGAAACTGAATCTGGAGATACATTTGCTTATTTCAATACTTTATAAGTTCATATTTGTTTAGATGGATTCATAATTATTGTACTTGGAGCAAGTTTTACCGTCTTAAATTTATGTTGTAATACTGATGATGATCTTCATCTCTTGAGGTCAGATAAAAATTATCAGCAGCAGGGAGTACCAAATGGGCTTTCACGTAATGGAGAAACCTTAGGGCAGGTCCCACAACTAGAGCTTGTTGGCCACTCAATCGTAAGCATCTTTCACTTTATGTTTGAATATTCCAATATTGGATTCAGATTCACAATTACCTTCAAAGTTTCTGTTTTTTGTATCAACTTTTGCAGGCATGTGCTCCAAATCCTTATTGTGATCCATATTATGGTGGAATGATGACAGCTTATGGTCAGCCTTTGGTAAGATACATGATCTCATATGTTCTTATATATGTTTGCGTGTGTATGCATGCATTTTAATTGTGTGTTTGTAGGTTCATCCTCAGTATCTTGATATGCAAGCAAGGATGCCTTTGCCACTCGAAATGGCACAAGAGCCTGTTTATGTGAATGCCAAACAATACCATGCAATATTAAGGCGAAGGCAATCCCGTGCTAAAGCAGAGCTTGAGAAGAAACTTATAAAAGACAGAAAGGTCCGTTATGATTTTATTTATTGTGTTTTATGTAAATTTTGTTGGGTAAATTGACAAATAACTTGTCATGTTGGTGTTTGCTTTATGATTACTACAGCCTTACCTTCATGAATCTCGACATCAGCATGCTATGAGAAGGGTAAGGGGTTCTGGTGGTCGTTTTGCCAAGAAAACTGAAGTTGATTCCTTAAAGAACACAACAGGTTCGGGTTTAGGTTCTGCCATGTCATCATCCCAGTCGGTGAATTCAAAGCGCGTGCACTCAGAATCTGCTGAAAGTTTGGAAACACCAATGGGTGGATTGGTAAACTCACTCAACACTCACGCGTATCTTGATAATGGCGGTTCTTTAGGCCAGCAGTGGATAAACATATCATCTAACCAAGCTTCACAGAGGGCTGTTGCAATGAAGTGATGTCAAGTACATGCAACATCCGTCTTTATCTATCTGTGGCTTCCAGAAGCTGGCCGGCAAATCATTCTTGGCTCATGTTTTTACGAGGGACAAAAAGGTAAATGCACCTTCTGGTTACCTCTTTGGTTTTACTTCAGGATCTGTTTTTTCAGAGTCAGATGTTATGATGTACAAAGTTTGTTTTTGAGGTTAGAAAGAATTGGGTTTGTGTGTTCTTTTCTGAATGTTTGGTTGCATCAATTTTAAAAAAAATGCTCAAGTCTATCGTCTAAGCGTAGGGGCTGGGGGCTGCATACAACGCTCCAGGGCATCACATGTGTAATGTTGTGCTGTTGCAATCTCGAGCTTTTAATTTGGTGTTTTTTGCATATTTGATACCGTTATGTTTATTGATGGTGGAGATTATGTATGTCTCACAAATGTGTCGTGTGTTCACGAGCCAACAATGCAAATAGCCTCTGCCTCTGTAAAGTTGGTTTTGGGTTTTGATTAGGGGATTTGTATCCAACCATGTTTATAGATGTGAACCGATCAAGTGGTTTAACATTTGGCGATTGGAAGCATCTGGCGACCACGGGACAATAAGTGGTTGATGTGGTGGCTTGATGTGGTGGCGGCAATGGTTGTGGTGGTGGTGGCGATGGTGAGACTTGGTGATGGTGGTAACCTGTAAAACTTGGTGATGGTGGTTTTATGTGGTCAACTAGGTGGCATTTGGATATTCAACCCGTAACAAACTATATAGAAGCAAAACTATGAGAACGTATGTAGGAACTTGTGACCAGAGCGTGAGGGTTGACGTGAAGTTTTGTCGTGAAGTTTTGTCACCTAAAGAACACCACACCCGCACTTGTGACAAGGAGCATGGCGTTGGTACATTTATGTGATGATGGGCTCAAATGTTTTTTTTTTTTTTATATTTCTTACTCAAATATTATACATTTATACCCCATCACTCCTATTTTTGCATACCCCCATTGATGTGGCAATAAATTTTTTGCCACCTTACATACTGCCTCGATAAAAATGAAAAAATTTAGAAGCAAACTTAATAAAATGTTTGTGTGGAATTTTTCTGATGTGTTTTAGGTGGAGTGTTAAATAGAAATGTTTGGGATGGTTTTATAAAACGAAAACTCTTCAATAGGTTAAAACTTTATTTAAAAAAAAGTTCTCCAAACTTTTAAACAAAAAACCTTTGGGCTATAAACTTTTTGTAGATGTTATCGTATGAGGAATTATTGTCTTGAATTTCAAGTATAATAAATATATGCATGTAAACATGTAAGCCATTTCACAATTCTCATTGATGATAAGCTTAGGAGTTCATATATACAAGTCCCCAAAACGAACTTTATTGTTTCACCAAATGCTAGAGTTCTCTAATGGGGTCTGTCCACCTAACAAGTCTTTTGACCACAAATTTTCAGGTGCAAATCACATCCACTACCCCCATAATCTCTATAAAGGCTGTGTAGAGGGAAAAGGGGAAACAACAGCAGTGATGTATGTCTGCACATTACTTCCTTCTACAAATCAAAATATGATTTTAACATCATCAACTCATTCAGCTCATAAACAACATTAGAGCCCATATGACTGGTTAGTATAACTGCCATATGACCCCTAAGACATAATATTCGTACAGACCATGTCATGTATAATGAGCAAAGAATGCTATGTAGTGTGCAAACAGATGTACAATTTTGCCATTTCTATAGAACAGAATGAATCTTTTTTTACCATTACAAGTGGTCTATGAAGCAAGGCTGTTAACCAAAGAGTACAGCTGACTCACGTACAGTTTAGTTTGAAATAACAAAAGGTTAACTTAAAAAATAAAAACAGCTTTGAATGAACCAAAACCAAATTAAAAGCCATAGCTAAAAGTAAATCCTATAAAGTCCCCTACCAGAAGTCAAGAAAATTAAGTAGAATATCAGATTTAGGAAGTTTTGCTGACCAACAACTATAAATTTAACCCACAACAAATGTCTGCAACCCAAAAACCTTTCACAACAATGAAAGCTTCAAGGATCAAATAACAAAAATCTCAAGAAAATACAAGTCCAAAACTAGTAAATGAAACATTGAAAATAAAAATACACCATTAAACCAAAACACAAAACCACCTCACTTGGCTCCCTTCTTCACTGCGGCCTTGGTAACCTTGGCTCCTGTTGGGTCCTTCTTCTCGACGCTCTTGATCACACCCACAGCAACTGTTTGACGCATGTCTCTCACGGCAAACCTACCAAGTGGTGGATACTCTGCGAAAGTCTCGACAACCATAGGCTTGGTGGGAAGCATCTTTACCATACCAGCATCACCGTTCTTCAAGAATTTAGGCTCTTTCTCAAGTTCCTTACCAGATCGTCTGTCAATCTTGGTCAGAAGCTCAGAAAACTTGACAGCAATGTGGGAGGTGTGGCAATCAAGAACAGGTGCATAACCATTACCGATCTGACCAGGGTGGTTCATGATGATAACCTGGGAGGTGAAGCTAGCAGCACCCTTAGCTGGGTCATCCTTGGAGTTTGATGCTACATAACCACGCTTGAGATCCTTGACAGCAACATTCTTAACGTTGAACCCAACATTGTCACCAGGAAGAGCCTCGGTCAGAGCTTCATGGTGCATCTCAACAGACTTAACTTCAGTGGTCAATCCAGATGGTCCGAAAGTTACAACCATACCAGGCTTGATCACACCAGTCTCAACACGTCCCACTGGCACAGTTCCAATACCACCAATCTTGTACACGTCCTGAAGTGGAAGACGGAGGGGCTTGTCTGATGGTCTCTTGGGCTCATTGATCTGGTCAAGAGCTTCAAGAAGGGTTGGACCCTTGTACCAGTCAAGGTTCGTCGACCTCTCAATCATGTTGTCTCCTTCGAACCCAGAGATTGGAACAAATGGGATTTTGTCAGGGTTGTATCCCACCTTCTTCAAGTAAGATGACACTTCCTTCACAATTTCATCATACCTTGCCTTGGAGTACTTTGGTGTTGTGGCATCCATCTACAATCATTAAACCAAAACAGTTGGCAAACAAAATACCAAATCTTAGGAGAGTAAGCAAATTAAAGAGAATTAACAACAAAATCCAACCTTGTTACAGCAGCAAATCATTTGCTTGACACCAAGAGTGAAAGCAAGAAGAGCGTGCTCACGGGTCTGACCATCCTTGGAAATACCAGCTTCAAAACCACCAGTGGTGGAATCAATGATAAGCACCGCGCAGTCGGCCTGAGAAGTACCAGTAATCATGTTCTTGATAAAGTCACGATGTCCAGGAGCATCAATGACAGTGCAGTAGTACTTGGTTGTCTCGAACTTCCACAAGGCAATATCAATGGTGATACCTCTTTCACGCTCAGCCTTGAGCTTGTCGAGAACCCAGGCGTATTTGAATGACCTTTTGTTCATCTCAGCAGCCTCCTTCTCGAATCTTTCGATGACTCTCTTGTCAATTCCTCCAAGCTTGTAGATCAAGTGTCCAGTTGTTGTGGACTTGCCGGAGTCGACATGTCCAATGACAACAATACTGATGTGAGTCTTCTCTTTACCCATCCTGCAATTTCAAACCAAATGTTAACATCCAGATCCGAATACTCAATATTATTTACAAGACCATTACACAAATGAATTACAATGATCAATCAGGTTAAAAAACATATAATCCTAAAACAATCAAAACGAACTCAGTCAAATGATTCAAATCACTCAGATCAAAAAGGTAAATGGTAAATTTTACTTAAACAAAGCTACACAGTATTCAACAAAACAAATCTCAAGTGATTCCATTCAAATCAAACGGCTGATGATGATGATACAAAAACCGTAAGAGATTAACCAAAGATAGAACATTTACTGATAAACAAAAAGTTATGAATCTAAAAATCCAAAGCGACTCTAATCAAATCAAACGGTTGATAATAAGCAAAAAGTTATGAATCTAAAAATCGGAAGCGATTAACCAAACATAGAACATTTACTGAAATCCAAGCTATCTAAGCGTATACGCATAAAAACAACACAAGTAGCTAATAACGAGAATAGAACATCTACGATCGATACACTATCCAACACGGTCAATCAACAGAATGATTATACTCGAGCTACATCTACATACACGCATATTCAAAGCTAAAACAGATTATCTATAAACATAACATGTCTAAAAGACTAAATAACAAACAGATCTACTAATATACAGATGCATACAGCATATATGTACTATAATTGATAAGCAAAAGCTATGGATTAACACCGACCTTAACGATTGATCTGCAGACGACTTGTGTGGTGGATGGAGGAAGACGAAGAATGGAAGAGGTGAGGTTGAATGAGAGGTTTTATAAGTGAGCTAAAAGAGCCTATGAGATTAGGGTTTTCTGAGAGCCGTTGGATTAAGTGATCTGACGGTTATGAGGTAATCACCCGTGGAATCCACATTTAGATGCCCTAGCCAGCCTCCTTCGTTTCTTTTGCTTTTCATACCGGTGTTTAGGTATTGATGACTTGTCTAATTACGATATTATCCTTGTTAAGTTTCATTAATAACCACTCCTGTCCCTCTATTTTAGGGTCCTAACGGGGACACCGTATGGCTTTTTGGTGGTAGACCGGTTCGAACCGTCACGGTTAGGCCTTGCGGTGACATTTAGGAGGCTAACCGTGACCGCAAGGGCTAGCGGTCACGATTTGAGGTGGTACTACCCGTGACCTCCTGACAACAAAACGACAAAACAGCATGGGAAAGTTGAAAATCGGTAACCAAACGGTCACGGTTTGGCCAAACCGTGACCTCTAGGGTACAATGCAGAACTTTGCAGAACGATGTGGACGTGATTTT
>BJCO01468520.1:0-15247 GCA_018326465.1 Flaveria floridana | reverse complement strand
ATTAAGTTATGTTTTCAGAAACCGTATGTCGAAAAGGACACAAAAGATTTACCTACATCACTAGGGCCTTGACCTAAGAAGTAAATCTCAACCTGTGTTGGTCCTGGTCATTACGGAGCGGATAGACGAGAAATCGCGCCAACTCATCTTTATAAACGTTAACACAATTACTTTATTCAATATCTTTAATCACACCACCAATTCATCATAGTTGCATAAGTGTAATCTAAATTAGGATAAGAGCCTTACTTCACTGAAAGAATCACCAAAAGTCTCAATCTATCTTTATCTATCTTTATTTATTGTTATTTTGTTTAACTTATCATTTTATAAATCAAAACTGATAGTCAATTATGAGGGTTGTTGAGTAGGCTTAGTGTGTCCACGGATTGATACTCGGTTTTTACCAACACTATATTACCTCACGATAGCTACACTTGCCTTTTGTGTGTGTAGTTAGTATTAGTAATAACCATTTAAAACTGAATCTGTGCGAAAAACCCTTATCAAAATATATATACTATCCGCACGCATCAGAGAGTATAACAAATTTTGATAAAAGGGTATATATAACACCCATTAAGTCTTGTCTAGATAAAATCTTTTAGATCTCTAAAATGAGTATCATATTGAATGCATTTTTATTATCCATTTTTATTATCCATTTTTGTTTTCATGACTCGTATGAACTTCTACGAGTCGTATGGACTGTCATTGCGTCATATAAATTAGAGGTGCTCCCGACTGGTCGTATAGCGTATACTGTTGAATAGATACGAGTCTAGAGGCTTATCACTTATGCAAAGGAATACATATGGCGTGTCTACCGCTATACGACTTGTATGATTTTTTTTTTCAGTTTAGTTTATTTTTCATTATTTTACGTGACATAATATTTATCGATATACATCCAAATTATTTGACATAAGATAAAATTCTATAAAAAAATACTAGATAAATGACCATATGTTTGTTCATTTCATAGTCACAAGATATTTGATGACTTCTGATAGAATAAACCACAATTGAGGGCGTTCTTCTACCGATGTTAACATCATTTCAACACCAATGGAGAATCATAATTAGCAGAATACTTAGGGGTGGTCTCGAAATATTGTGCAATTCGCCTTCAACGGAGATCTCCCTTGGTGTAAAACCATTTACAAGTCTTGAGCATGATTTCAAGTGTACCCTTCTAGCGTTACAGGAACATAATGACTAGTTGTAAGTTTTTAAAACATATGTATGTGGTTTTAATGTTTTTAAATACTAAGAATTGTTAATTTTACAACATCGTTGTGCTTGGACAACAAGACCTATGTTTTGAAGATTAGATGAAATACGAAGAAGTGCGAAGTTGTTACGTTGGACCATTCTCCAGTCTTTGTTTTAAGAGTTTATATATGAGGGATCATATGATGTCGACCAATATGATGATGGGACGAACCAATTATATCCTTCATATGTGGGAGGTTTAATATGGTAAAATTGTGCTAATATGTATTTTTTGAAAAAATGGATCTTTTTTTGTTTTTTACAAATATATACACACACACACCGATATCTGATGTGATGGAAAACTGGTGTTCTTTTTTGATTTGTATGAGTAGATTACAAATTCATGTCTTCTTTTCAAATGAATGTTATCCAAATATCTGAAGATGCTTCATGCATTCATCGTACAATTCACCAAATCGTTGTGGAATTGCAAACTTTTTCATGTGATTTAGGGCATTTATCTTGTTGGGAGCATAATCGACAAGAAGAGATACTTGATTTGTTAGTGTCCGGTTATACTATGTGGCCTCATAATAGTTATCATATTGGTCGAGATTCTAAGGGTGGTAACCTTTATGCTATTGTGTAGGCTTGTTTAAAACAATCAGTTAGAATGACAAGAACTAAAACAATAAGAGGCTTGTCTGAGATACAAATGATTTATGATACAAATGATTTATGATCGATGAACTATATGTAAGTTGCACATTTATGAAAACTTTCATGCTTCTATATAATCCACTCATCTTTTTTAAAAGTCCTTAGTTTCTAACATTATTTAACACTATAGGCAAAATAATAAATTAAAATACAAAGCTAGTACATCAAAAACATAAAAAAAATTACAAGTACATAAAACCAGTAAATGGCCCACTACAATGCGACTAGTGTCCTGACCTCCTCTAATGCAATGCGCAACCAGACTTAACGGCCACTGGTGGTGGCTCGTCAAGCTCCTCCTCCTATCTATTAGTCCAGTGGTGAAATGAAAAGTGTTGAGAAACTATAACGTAATCTCCTGATACGTCGTCGGCCGACAATTGCTACCGGATCCTCCCCTAAGGGTTGTAGCAAGTTGCAGTTAATTGTCGAAGAGGGTTTTAACTCCCACAATTCATAGTCAAATATGGAAAATGTATATTCGAGTATGGGTCCAGAAAATCACATATAGTCTCCTCAGGCTCGACCTCTAGCCTCTTAGTAGTAGAAGCATATGCAACCTTGCGCTTGCGTGGTGCTATAGCTTGCAAAAGAAATCAATTTTAAAGGAACAAATAATTCATACATAAATTGAGAAATTTTAGTTCTTATGCTACGTCAAATAACTGGCATGTATCTCGAAAAATAATACAATATTCAATTTCTACAAAAATACGCGACTTGTTAGAGTCGAACGAGTTATTTAAACGGCAAGTTACACGAGTTGTGTTGGGTTGGTTCTATACAACTAGTTTGCCTTTACATGAGTTGTGTCCTGCATAAATATTAAAGCTCTGTCAAATGTAGCTTTTGTATGTTTGGTTATGTACCATACGATTTCTATCCACATGTAGAGTCATATAGATGGTGTCAACCTATCCTGTCAAACGTACCCCTAACAAGACCCTTACGAATTTGATCCAACTTTTTAAAATTCACGAGGTTTGTATATGATGGAAGACCCCATGATAAGAAAATAAGAAAAATACTAATGACAAATCTACATTACTACTACTAAACTATTTCAAAGGACTCTCTCTACACTACATAAGAAATTGAACCTGAAACCTCCTATTTAAATGACAAAAACCTATCATAAATGAGATAGTCCCAAGTTGACAAAAAGATTAACTAGTGGGTGATGGCAACTCAATGCAAACAAATCTTGAAATAATTGCAAATCTTTCATAGCTTTAATAAAATCAATTTCTGACTTCTCCACTGTTGGTTTCACTTCACCTTTCAGAAAGCCATCAGAAAGCCACTTGAACCTTTGTATTCTTCCTCCACCTTTATTCACCCCCAATCTTTTTCAAATCCTTAGAGGTGAAGAAACTGAAAGCATCAACCTTTTTCAAAGATTATAAATGGGTTTCTGTTGTAGCTTCTAATTCATCGATTTGAATGATACCCACAAACCATCATGGATCAATTCAATCACAACAACAAGAAACAAGAACCGTTCAATTATTCTTCAATGTGCAACACCATGATTACAACATTCTCTGAGATCGATTTTGATGAGTTCTATAAGCAATCGATCGGAATTGACGATGACCACGGTGGTGACGGTGTGGTTTTCGGTGATGATGATCAGAAAAGCTTTGCCGCCGGTGGTTCACCGGGTGTTGATGTGCCGTACAGAAATCAGGTTAGGGTTTTCTAACTGTTGTATGTTTTAATTACACACTTGTAAAAATGTAGAATCATACACAATATTATTAAATTTGTTATTGGTTTGTTCACGTAAAGTTGTTGTTTTGTGACCTTGATGTCGTGGGTTTTAGTCGTAGGAAACAGCTCCTGCACAAAGTCTTAGGATAAGGTTTTGTACGTCAGATGGTAAGGAGTTGTATAAGCTATCGGGCCGTACAGGCGCGTGTGCAAAGTGGGAGCTAAGTCGAGTAGCGCGTGCGTGCGAACCTTTTTTCGTTGACATAATATATTTGTGTAAGATGTTGAATGAAGTAGATGGTAGAACTAATCTTTTGTTGAATGTAGGAATTGATATTGGGTTCTTGATTTGATTTGTGATTGATTTGAGAGTAAGCAATTAAGCATCACATAGTAGTTAAAATTTGATTAAAGATCATGAAGCTTGTTGAATTAAAGGTAAAAGATATAAAAAAAGAAAAAAAGGAATAATATATATATACCCGGTGCCTGACTTAGCTCTATAGTTTGCGCAGGGGCCGGATCTAGTATACGCAGTCTTACTCTATACTTGAGGTGGCGTGTAACAAGCATACAAGGGGATTATTAGAAAATAGAGATGTAGTATGTGTAGAAAAGCTAGAGGAGGGGGAAGGAAGAGGAGTCCATGAACAAATGGCCCGTCCCTCCTTTATAAAGAAAGGAGGCGACGTAAGCTGGATCCAGGCCCGTCCCTCCTTTATAAAGAAAGGAGGCGACGTAAGCTGGATCCAGGCCCGTCCCTCCTTTATAAAGAAAGGAGGCGACGTAAGCTGGATCCAGGCCCGTCCCTCCTTTATAAAGAAAGGAGGCGACGTAAGCTGGATCCAGGCCCGTCCCTCCTTTATAAAGAAAGGAGGCGACGTAAGCTGGATCCAGGCCCGTCCCTCCTTTATAAAGAAAGGAGGCGACGTAAGCTGGATCCAGGCCCGTCCCTCCTTTATAAAGAAAGGAGGCGACGTAAGCTGGATCCAGGCCCGTCCCTCCTTTATAAAGAAAGGAGGCAACATGAGCTGGATTAGGCCCAATGGGCCTACCTTGCCTAGGCCTGAGCCCACATGTTAGGCCCGCTTCATAGGATACAACAATATGTATTATAAGAAATTCTTTTTTATTCTTTTTGTTCTTTCTCTTTCTCTCTGATTCTGCTTGTTTTGATCTTGAAAATTTGTTTGCTTTTGTGCACATAACATTGTTGCTAAAGATGTGAACATTAGGATATAGTCATATAGGTGCAAGATTGATGGTATCTCACATCAGTTTACAATTGTAAAATTAGAATCAAGTCTTAAATTGTCAATCAGTCATAATAGTTCATGTGTTGAATATACCTTTGCTTGATTTGCTTTAAGTTCTTTTAGTTTAACTGATGATTTTGTTAACTATTTGGATAACAGGATAATGTGAATAGGTTTTCAACTTCTGGTGGAATGACCGGTAACCCTCTATGGTCTCAAAATCTTACTCCAATAAACTCGAGTGTCACCGTGACCATGGATTCCCAGTCCTCGATATGTGGTACGATTTGGAACTCGTTATCTGGAATTTAGTTTTTGATAAGTAAATAGATTTTGCTTTTGATTTTCTGATTATTTAGGTGTTAAACGGTCGGTTCTTGAATACTTGGTAATCAGTTTCATACTAGTTGCAACAAATCTAATTACTAAAAACGTGTTTGCTACTTTTCAATTGGGTGGCTATGCCGACCCATTTACCTATATGGCGAGTTGATTTGGGCTATGTTTTATCTCTGACACATAAAAGAAAGACAGAAACGAAAATGGTCGTAATTCACCCAAAGTGTATTTTTAAATCATTAAACCTTTAAAAAAAATTTCAAAAAGAAAGACGTATTCAGTGCTTAACTTAGTATGCAGTCTTACTTGAACAGGGTTTGGGGAGGGGAGGGGTCAGATCGTTACGCGATCTGATGTATGCAGTCTTACTTTACACTTTTGTACATGAGGTTGTTTCTCATTGAACGACCTTAAGATCACAAAACAACAACCTTACCAGATCCTCTAAGACTCTCCCTCATTATTTTTTTTCAAAAATCAGATTTTCATATTTGGCGTACTACATGTTTGTTTATAAATTTATTTTTGAAGTTTTGGACAGACGTGTTAGTGGGTCAACCCAAACAACCCGACCCGTACCAAAACTACCTGTTTTGTTTTGTTTTGTTTTGATTTGTTAACCCACCCTGCATGACCGACCCGTTTGAAACCTTTACTCGCATATGAACAAAGTTGTGTGGGCTTTTACATTGTTAGTTGATAATGTATTCATATTTGATCAGCTGAGAGTCCAACTTCAGATACCAAACCACAAAGGCGGGATAATAATGTCATCGGGACAACCAGTGATGAGGAACAATCAGACTATGATCAAGAGATTGAAGCCGGCCAATGTGAACAGAGCAACGATAAAGTGGATGTTAAAAGGATTAAAAGGTAAGATTTTCTTTAATTTAATGGAAGATTAGTAAATCCTACTTTAATACTGTTGATTATGATTTCAGGATGGTTTCAAACAGAGAATCTGCCAAGCGCTCGAGAAGAAGAAAACAAGCACAATTAACAGATCTCGAGCAACAAGTATGTGTTTAGTATCTACTAACAATGTCCATCTATATATCCTCAATTTTTTCTAATAATGTTGATATGAACCAATAAGGAAGACATTTGAAACACCAACTGAACATTAGAAGGAGAGGTCAAAATTTTGACCCATTTACTTATGAACAGGACCATTTGGATATATTATCTATAAAGGTTAGCATAAAAAATAGCTTACAAGAAAATGAATCAAAAGCAGCCCCGAGTGTACATCTAATGCGTATCATTTTGTTCAAAACATTATGTTATTATAAATTTCCTATTGTGTTATCATATTTGACGCGCTAATTGTTAAAAAAAATTGATAAAAAAATATTTCTAGCGAGGTCATCCCGCTTGAAAACTGACCTGTTTGACTGGTTTCTTAACTAACCTAGGTGGACAAACTACGAGCAGAGTACTCAGTTTTGTTCAAGCAACTCACGACTGCTTCGCACCAGTACAAAGATGCTTCAACCAACAACCGAGTGCTCAAGTCAGAAGTGGAAGCCTTGAGAGCTAAGGTATCTTCTTTCATAACTATGAGTATTACTAGTTTAGTTAATATGCATAACAGACGTATTTTTTAATAAGTTTCAAGCTTATAAAGGAAGGCCTTATAGACTAATAGTGGTAGTTATATCCAAGCAACGATTTGACAGGAAACGAAAATAAATAAAAATAAAAAGCCTAAAATTTTTTGCAGACGGGTCAAGGTAAGCAATGTGTCAAAATGGGTAAATTTTAATACGGATCGGGCCAGTTTGACTTGCCAACACTTCGAATTTTCATTTTTTTATTTATCAACAATTAATGTGTTAAATATGATAGCAAAGAGTATGCTACTAAGTTAAAAATCTATTTTTCTTAAAATAATAAGATTTGGAAGGCTTACAACCCGTTTGACCCATTTGTCCCCTTCCTATATAGCTAATGCTATCGACCCGTTTGACCCATTTGTCCCCCTCCTACATATACCTAATCTTCTCGATTTAACTGTTTCACCCGTTATCAATAAAATACAACTGCAATCTCTAGTCAGACATGATCATTCCATCAAACCCTTAAGATCCAAAGATTCATGACTCGTGCTAAAAGAAAACGTTCGTCGGTTACAGGTCAAGCTGGCTGAAGACACCTTGGCTAGGGGCTCATTAACATCTAGCCTGAGCCACCTCCTTCAGAACCATTTAGCCACTCCCCAACTGTTCAACTGTCAGAACATGCCTAGAATGGGCAACGTCTCTCCAACCATAACCATTCGTGGGGATGACCATGGGCCCCACCCTGGCCTACACGTCCCCGGGCAACATATGATGGTTGGACTAGGTGCTGATCCTGACATCTTTAGTGGTAATGTTAATAGCGGTATAAGCAGTGATGGTGGAAGCTGTGTAACTGAAATGTGGCCGCACGATGCTCATAGCCCCATTTAAACAAATAATAAAAGCGTCTCGTGCTTTAGAACCCTCTCGTACGTTTGTGTTCTTTTTCATTTCTGTTGCGTAGTTTTATTGTAATTTATGTAAAACTTGTATGGACTGAATCCTTCGACATGTTATTGATTGATGAAGTATATTTTGGTTCTACTTTTGGAATATGATGCAGCTGTGGATGGAAATCAATATCAGTTTAGACCATGTGTTTAAGTTGCCAAATCTAGAGTCATGTACTATTTGTGTTGCGCACAAAACAAATCTGTATAGGAGTGTAACACAAAACCAATTTTTAGCAGAGAAATCTGAAAATCAAACACAGTCATGCGTACGCCTTATGTATCACTTGTGTTTATGTCTTTTTTGTAATCCTCTGCTTAAAATTGGTTATGTATTGAACGTCCTTTTGTGTACATAAATATTAAACCTAACTAGATGAATAAAAATCAATAATCTATGATAAAACTAATTATTGAAAAGCTTTATTGTCATTTCAAAGAGTTATAAATGTTCAAAGAACAAGAATATGAACCCATACAACTTCAAATCAATCTCCAATAGATTTAGATAAATTCTCTAGTCATAGGTCAAATAGTTATGACGTTACGAACATGGATCGATTCATTTCCTACCATGTCTCTTGCCACTATGTCACTCTACAACCATGGACGGACCTGTTATATATAGACTGTGTGGTCAATCAATCTTTACTTTTATGTTTTATAATATTTGATGTATATTACAATTTTTCTACCGGTATTTAACAGTTTTGAAAGCCAACCTTAGGATCTTTGGACTTAAAAAATCAATCTATACATGTTACATTTGAAAATCAAAATTATAAACCGGAACATGAGTATCAAATTCATTTAGGCCTTCAGTTGTTCTTTCTAAATGGTTATTAAACAATGATCACCTTTAGGTGATCATAATTCCCTCAAAATCCTTGTTTACTCTTAGTCTTTCCGCTTACAACAAGTTATCTTTATTTATTTGACTATCTGATCCAAACTGAGTTGGAATTTCAAGATAATAGATATCTGAGCATCGAAAAACTGACCCAATGAAAAAAAAAACTATAGGTCTGTCATTGACCACCACTCTAAAAACACTTAAAGAACTCTATATTAGGCACTTGAGGTCAATTTCTTGTCATTATATCACCCAAACTTTTTATCAGCACTTGAAACTCATCAATCTCACCCCAAAATCATTTCTTCTGTATTTCATCCGAGTTGCATCCTTGTAAGTATTAAAAACTAGTGAGTATATATGCTAGCAGAATTCGTGAGGTTGTATATATACCAATGAATAGAGTTGATTTGTTAACAATTTACATAATAATATACTAAACTTGATTAAAAGTTGTTTCCTTGAACTCATTAGGTGTACGCTCATGTTTTATTTTTAAGTATATGTTTTGAGAAATTTGTAGACAGATAGCAGGTACTTTTCTTGAGAATTTTTATATAAAGTAAGGATAGAAAATTGTGCGGGTTCTGGTGGGTACCACCAACATGGAGGAGAGAGGAGGTTGTACGTGAGTACGGTAATACTCTTAGGGTGGACAAAACGGAGGCTAGATTTATTTGGGGATTGACCGGAAAAACAAGAGTTGGGTGGGAACACCACGTCTCCGGGTCCATGATCTCACTACCTGATGGATATTCACCAGGATTTACCGGTGCACAACTCCAGCAATTTTTGATTGTTGAACATCATTTAAGGAAACGAAAAAAGTAGGACGACATCATATAAAACGGGAAAACTGGGGAAAATAGGAAAAACTTGAGAAAATGAGAAAAACTTATATGACGCTGACGTGTCATACGTGAAAAAAGATAGAAAAATAGACGGTTGTTAGTGGCCTTAGCCATTGTAACCTTCCCCTGTGATGAATGTCATTGTGCTTTTGTGACTAAATGCACATGTAGACAGAAGTTAGGGTAAACCAATTAATTTTGCTATTATATCATCAAAACTTTCAAGAATAATATTTTTTGAAACAAACAATTGCATGTGACAAAACCCTATATTGTATTATGTATTTGAAACAAATCTTATAATGAGAACCATAGTTTGGGTTCATTAATTAGAATGGATATTTTTTTAACGATCAACGAATAACTTTTAAGCCAGGTCACTCAGGTAAACTAATTGGCGAAAGGTCACCCACGCCCGCGAACATAAACAGCGCTGGTAACCCGGCTCGTCCACCATTCCAAGAAAAACCCACCACCCAAAGGCCCATTGTGATAAACCCCTTGAACATTAATTACTATGGATATACAATTTGTTTTCATCATCTCACCTAACAATCTTTGGTTGTAACGCTTATAGTGACAGTTTTGTCTTGTGTCACCAATTCTCAAACTAACCTTTAATGGTACTAATATTGTTTTTCACGACACGTTGTGTACACCACTAAATGTCATATTTCTCTAAATAAAAAAACTTTGAAATAGTGCGATTTTAACTAACTTTGATATAATAACTATACTCTCTAGGCATTGTAATTTCTAGATAACAATTAATCCATAAGAATCTTTTGGCCCTTCATATATAATCTTTGGTTACACAACAAACACAAATGGTTTTCCCAAAACAATTAACAAAGTGAATCCTTACAACTGCAAATCAATCTTCACATGTCGTAAAGCATCGGTACAGGAAGATCAAGTTCCGAGCAAACGAACTTGATGATGTCGCCTACCATAGCCCCTAAAGACAACTTGTTCACGCTCACAGCGATTGAAAACCCGTTGTTTATGTCACAGTATCCTGTAGACCCACCTAGCCCCGGGTGACCAACTCCTATCAAAGAACCACTTTTCGTGTTAAATTTTAAAAACCCAAGCCCAAACTGCGCGTTCGGGACGATCAAATCCTTATAATCTCCACTTCCCAAAAGGGCGTCGTGAACTTTCCCTTTTGGGTTGGTGAAGATTAATCTAGTCTCAGGCTCATCACTCGAGGCGTGGCTTTCGAGTGGCGGGACTACACCGCCATCCGCGAGGGTGGCATAGTAGCGAGCCAAAGCCCGAGCCGAGAAGTGCCCGTTGGCGGCAGGGTGTATGGCACGACGGGCATTGAGCGTGTTTGTTAATGGGATAAGATTTTTAACCAAGTTGAAGGTGTATGAGGAAGGCAACTGGGACGAGTACGAGCTGGATTTGTAGATAGCGTGTTCGGGGTCTAGCAAGTTGAGATCATCGGCATCTATTGTAAGAGTTGCGAGACGAGACTCCACGCCTGAAGAGAATGTCGAACGTTTTTTATAAATAATTTTTAAAAAAGTATATATGAAATTGCATTTTTTTATGTATAAAGCTCGAGCTTTTGACGTTAGTAATTAATACCGGGTGGAATCCCTATATAAAGCTCGCCTTCGACGTTAAGTGGGCGAACGATAGCTTCCTCAAGAATGTCCTGAAACTTTTTCCCGGATGCATGCTGCACACTCAACAACATATACATCACTCAACGGATATCACTACAAGAAATTAAAAGTGACTTTTACTGACGAAAAAATCATTGATCGGTGCATCCATTGGTGATCACAGACAGATCACCAATGGATCTGTCAAAATCTAAAAATAAGTTTAAAAGGTTAAATAAAAAGGGGATCTAATGGCAAGTACCTCAATGATACCACCACATAGCCAGCCAAATGACAAATAATGATATAACTGTACATGACCAGGTTCAGTCTCGGGTGCAACCATAGCGATGCGCTTTAGACACTCGTCGAAATCACAAAATAATGTAGGATCTTCTTCCGAAATGCCAGCAAGAGCATTATGTAGACCAGCAGTATGATTAAGTACATGACTAACCTGAAGTAGAAATAATTACTTCATTTGATTTCACTTTCGAAATGAACTTTTTCTGATAAGTAATGATAGAGCAATGTTAAATACATAATCAATTTCAAGTAGAGAATACAGAAAACTGTATATATAAACTCTTGTGAATGCATTAAGAAGCATGAAATAACAGAATTGTGATTAAGAGAACCTTTATCTGATCTTTCCCATTCGTACCAAAATCCGGCCAAAAACTTGCAATGTTTTCGTCGAGCTTCAGTTTCCTAAGATATTGAACATACATATATATTTTAGTTATTTAAGTGTTAGAGTATTTTAATGCATACAACCTCTAAAGTCGCTTATTAAGAATAAGTTGCAAATGATATAACAAAAAGAAAAACTTAACGCGTGTTTAATTTTAACCTGTTAGTTACCCAAATGAGCGTGCCACTTGAATCTAACATATATCATGAAAACATACCCTTTATCGGCGAGCCAATGAACCATTCCAGCTGTGACGGCCTTAGTGACAGAGAAAACAGGAAATAAGCTGTCGGGCTGAACAGGACGAGGGTCATCTTTTCCCAGTACTCCGGCTGCAGTATCAATTATCACTTTCCCGTCTTTGTATGCACAAACCTACAAAACACAATAACATAATACAACTGGTACGCTGCAGCTCGTAATAAACTGATTAATTAAACTGTTTTTCAATTCATAGCGACGGAGAGAATCTGCTGCAGAACAGATAAAGGGCAAATTAAGGTTTTTGCGCCCGAATTATCCTGTTGCTTTATGTAGTAGTTGAATCACAAGCACCTGGATTCCGAGTATTCTGTCAGTATTCTTTGGTTCAACCAAGAAATTAACGACGCAGCTTTGCTTCTACATCAGATTTGACTGGACTGTCGTATATCCAACTAGTATTTGAGGCTGATCCGTTGTTGATCATGTTGCTGAAAGAAAGAAAATTAAACAAGGGTGTGAACAAACGCGATAAAATTAAGAATGGTGCAACTTATGGATCGCGTATTAAAACTGTTTATCTGCTTGTTCTGACTGAAACAACCAACAACCACTTATGCATATATATATAACAACTCAAAACAGCTTATATATTTGTGCATTAAAACGCGATAAACAGAAAGCAATCCCAATTCAGCAAAATTAAGGGGTATGTCATGATATTTTCGAATGTTCATCAAGGCTGATCAACTTCGAAATGAGTATTAGCACAACTTTTTAAAGATGAGTTCTTCAACCTTTTTTACGGACTTGAACACTCAACCACTTGACGATGATTACTTTTTCTACACACCTTGTTACCACTAGAATAAAAGTGTCATTTTTATCTACATCTAAGTCTAGTGGCGGATCTAGAAATATTAGCATGACTGTAAAAAAAAAAGGGACTGATAAATTAACATGAAACAATTTAACCTAAAGATCTTATCCTCTCAGTAGGATCACATAACTTTAATTAACTTACACTTTGTATATATAATAGTTGATCATTATATATACATATAAAACTAAAAAGCAAAACAGTCACCTAAACAAAGTAAAATAAACAGTTATTCAAACAGAAACACGAATTTCACGTGAACTGCTGGACGGATCAAAACGTACATTAATTCACTTGCATGATTATGAATCTGTGAGTCATATATAATATGAGAAACTAAAGCCCGATCGCGATACCTGCAGGTGCGTGATCGCGATTGCGAGGGTGTTGCGGCGGAGACGACGGTGGCGTTGCGGTGGAGTGAAGGTTGAGGAGCAGCATGGCGATTAAGAAGGAGAAGTTAGTCATGAGGGGATCCATACGTCAAATGGTAGAGATTGATTGGTGGGTGGGGGTAGGGTCCAGCATGCACCAGTGAATTGGAGTATTAATTGTCATCTTCTGTATGGGTGATTCTTGTTCGGTTGAGAATAGCGATCAAATCAATGTTTTTATCAACATGATCCGATCTTGAACCGGACGTCGTGTTATTGGTCTGGTGATCGGACCGAACGAATCGGTTTAATAACGTACCGGATTACGTCATTTATTATATATGCTAGGTTAGAAACTCATGTACTATGTGAGTGAATAAAAATATTTTATTTGTTATTATTTCTTTCACAACTTCATATCTCATAAATTTTGTTTTTAAAAAAGTTATGTTTTATAATAAAAAGAAATATGATTTTAATTTATCAGAAAATATATTTAATAATTTGGAAAATATAAAAATAATATCATTAGTGTTTAATGCATTATTAAATGTTTAACTTTTATTGTAGTAATGACACATGTGTCCAAATCTCAGGTGGAGTCTAGGCGAACAATATAAAAAACACCAAATGGCTTCTAGACATTTTGTTTTATTACTGTAGATACTATATAGGATGTTATATGCATACACACACACACACACGTATATATATATAAAAATAATTTATATGTGTATTTTATAGTTATATATATTAAACTTAACAATAATTTTATTTTCAACACACGAATTTATTATTCAACCCCCTGTTTTACCCATTAAAATCTAAAAATTTATTAAAAACATAAAACAAAATCTGATCCGGCCATCGGTCCAGTTCCCGAGCCGATCACTGATTCAGGACGAAGCACCCCGTCAAACCTCTCTAAAACGAGCTAATGCAGACTGGTTTGGTCACCTATTTAATTTCCAGTCTGACCGGTCGGTCTAATGCTATCTTTAAAACACTAGTTTTTGTGAGAATCTTAACTGTGGACCGGTTGTTTTACTGGTCCTAGTAGTTGAACGGGTTAGATCGGTTTAATCAGATTTAAGATCGGATGATGTTTTGAATAATAGAAAATCTAAAAATGTTTTTATACATCTAGTTTAATACAAAAAATATATATATTTTATGTTTTGGTTTGGATTGTATTTGTAATTTAATAAAATACAAAAATTATACAACTAAATAATGATCATGTAATACTAAATTATCCAAACTAAGATGTTGAAGGAAAATAAAATATTTTCTTTTTTTTAAATTCGGGCAGACCATCAGTTAGATTCAAGCGATTCACCAGTTCGACCGGTACCTAAACAGTTCAAATAAAGATTATTCAAATAGACGTGATCACACTACTTGTATGATTGGTTTCTAATCCAACTAGTTTGAGTGACCGGTTCTATTTAGTTTTAAGAATAACACATCGAACAATAAATGGAAACCGGATTAACATCTTAAAAATATAAAAACTAATTTATTATTACATTTTTAATAGAAAGGTCACTCAATCAGTCAATTTGAAAATAGTATAGACCAAAATTCTAATCTGCATTTTGTATATCAAGGTCCTTAAATTCAATGCACGTGCTTGTTAATTCTTTTAAAGAGATAATGCTTGTTAATTGTCAAATCTACTCTCTTTTTCTTAGCAAATTTTGACCCATCTTTAAAAGATAAGTTTTATTTTAATCGGGACAACTTATTTATTTTTTAGTCAGAAGCGCACCTCCAACCCTCTAAAAAAGAAACCTATAACTTAAAAAAATTCTCTGATTTAACTCTGAGTATTTTTGTTTTGAGTGAGATTTGAACTCTGAGACCTTTCTTTTTTTTATTGTCTTTAGTATCTCACATTAACCAATTATATATATATTAAAGATATAAGGTTTAGCTACAGTACTACAGTACCACCACCATGACTATCACCACCACCACCGCCACCACCCTCCCTCCACCTCAACCACCCACCCCC